>CAUYON010036994.1:0-41808 GCA_963573935.1 Arctocebus calabarensis | reverse complement strand
TTACCTTTCTCATACCACAACCTAGCGTAGAAGGTCTTCAAACAAAAGAGTAACATCTAACCAGGGGCTGAAGAGTGGCCCTGGAGATGAAAACTTGAGTTGAAATTACCTCCTAAAAACCTTCTGTATTGCCCAGAAAGTGATACTCGCTATTTATTTACTTACTTACTTATTTATTTTCGAGACAGAGCTCCAAGCTCTCGCCCTAGGTAGCGTGCCACAGCGTCACAGCTCACAGCAACCTCCAACTCCTGGGCTTAAGCAATTCTCTTGCCTCAGCCTCCCAAGTAGCTGGGACTACAGGCGTCCACCAGGACATGTGGCTATTTTTTGGTTGTAGTTGTCATGGTTGTTTGGCAGCCCCGGGCTGGATTCGAACCCGCCAGCTCTGTTTTATGTGGCTGGCACCTTAGCCACTTGAGCTACAGGTGCTGAGCCAGGAGAAAAACCTTTTTAAAATGTGGGTTCCAGTTTTAAGTGGTCTCCAGGCCCTCTGAAAAGCTTCTAACTTTTCACAGTGAGAACTCTTTCTTTAGCTCTCACACTCCAAATATTTGCCAAGACCCATCTCAACAATTATAACCCCTTGTAATATGACCTCATGTGTATCAGGTCCTTCTTTATTATTCATCTTTGGTCAGAATTTTTTTTTTTGAGACAGAATCTCAAGCTGTCATCCAGTAGAGTGCCATGGTGTCATAGCTCATAGCAATCTCCAACTTGGGCTCAAGCAATCCTCTTGACTCAGTTTTTTCTATTCTTAGTAGAGACGGGGGGGGGGGGTCTTGCTTTTGCTCAGGCTGGTATTGAACTCATGACCTCATGCAATCCACCCACCTCGGCCTCCCAGAGTGATAGGATTATAGGCATGAGCCACCTCGCCTGGCCCGAATTTTTGTTGTTGTTGCTGTTAATCTTTATATTTATTTTACAACATAAACTTTAATATCAGCTTGCCTGGTAATAAATAATGTTTGCATTTTTAGTGAAATTAATGTAGGGATAAGGCAAAAGCAAGTTGAGAGGACCCGAGGGCAGCCATTTTGGCTGATAACCACCCTGAACAAGGAATTGCCAGTAAGTCGCCAGCCCATGACCATCCATGGATGGATGAATTCCTAAACTGGAGGCCGTACCAACTATTTGTTCATAACTTTCTGTGATGGCAGTTTGTAATTAACCATTGTGGTCTGACAGCACAGTCAGGTCAATGCTGACCATGTACAGGGTTTTCTTTTCTTTTTTTTTGAGACAGAGCCTCAAGCTGTCACCCTAGATAGAGTGCTGTGGCATCACAGCTCACAGCAACCTCCAATTCCTGGGCTCAAGCGAGTCTCCTGCCTCCACGTCCTAAGTAGCTGGGACTACAGGCGCCCACCACAACGCCCGGCCATTTTTTGGTTGCAGCTATCATTGTTGTTTGGCGGGCCCAGGCTGGATTCGAACCCGCCAGCACAGGTGTGCGTGGCTAGCGCCATAGCCCGTTGAGCCACAGGTGCTGAGCCAAGAAACTTTAGTCTTTTTTTTTTTTCTGTTTTGCAGTTCAGCCGAGGCCGGGTTTGAACCCACCACCTTCGGTATATGGGGCCAGTGCCCTACTCAATGAGCCACAGGCACCGCTCAATGTACAGGGTTTTTAAACATTCAGAAAAGTTATCATCGCCCCATAAGTTATCATTGCTCCCTCTCCTTACTCCTCTATGGAGTAAGATCTGCTGTCTGTCTCTGTCTCAGTGAAACCTTTCTGTAGCCAAAGGACTTGCTCTCAAATTCATTCCTGTAAGAAGTTGACTTGGAGAGTTCAGGGGCTTTCCTCCCTTTATTGGGGTGCTCCCTGCATCACCCTTCTGGTGACCCAGATAGGACAAAGAGAGACCCCACCTGAACCCCAAATTAAGACCATATGGCATTATTCAGAACCTGAGGGACAGTTGAGTCTCCCTTTGTCTAGTTTGGTAACCTTGAGTTCTTGTGGTTGTTTTGTCTTCTACAGTCTTGGACTCTTTCCTTCTCATTCAAATCTCTGACCTGGGTGTTTTTCTCAATTTCAGATGAGGAAGGGAGGTGGCTGCAGGGTCTCTGACTTTGAGGCCAGGGCCTCTTACTTTATGTTCTGTTGTCCGGGTGTCCTGGACAGGGCCACGGCTGGCCAGTCCTGTCTTTAGCTGCCAGCCCCAAAGACCCATGTCTTTCCCACTCTGTCCTTGAGATTTTCCTTCTGAATCAGAGGACATAAACTTACTCCATCCGCCTAGCTATAGCTTTCCCAGTAACAGGGTGGCAGAGGTTTTAATCCCCTTGCAATAAAGATTCTAGCAGTTGGCAGATACCAGATAACCCTGGCCTCAGGAAATGGTGGGATATTTTCCCCCACCAAAGCAGGAGTCCAATACTTCAGTTTCTTCCTTGGCTTCTGCTCCTTAGTTTCTTGTGTTTTGGACGGTGACCCCGCTGACCTGTCTTGCTCTGTAACGCATACATCCATGCTCTGTTTATTTCCTCCTTGCATTTATAACCTCCGCTTTGGCCATGTGGGCAACTGTTTCCATTTCATATAGGGCAGGGCACTTTCCTTGTTCACTTTGAAATTCTTTTTCCTTTGGTTTGGAGAGATTCCTTGTTGTGGTGATTCTGTGAGGCCAGAGCCACGTTACTTCAGTGACCCCAATTTGGAGGTTGAAACAGGCCCTTTGGGGACACCACTTGGCTGAAACAGGCCACATGCTGTCCCCGGGTTTCCCCTGGGGTTTTTGGCATTTGGAAAAGAGATCCTCACTAATCAGCTTAACCCTGGACTTGAGATGGGTAACTGCATCAGTAGCTGGTCCGGATTTGTCTCTTTCTTACTGAAGATAAAGCCGCCCTGAGCTCTGTGTCAGCATTTTCCCTGCTGCCTCTGTTATCCTGCTCATTTCCAATGACCTGTCTTTGACTGCCCTAAAGTGAAGACTTATCATTTTCCCCAGCAGCCAGCTGATTATCATTTCTTGGGTTGTGTGTTTTGCCACTGTGAACAATGCCACTGGGACAATTGGCAACAAAAAGGTTTACTACACTATCATCACTGCGTAGGTCAGCGGCAGGCATCCAGGACTCTTACGCCCCAGCTTTATCTTTGGTTTCTTAAGTGAGCTGGGTTTGTAATTTGTTCAACTTGCGTGGGATCTCACAAATCTGTCTGTTATCTGTTTCTCTTCCCATAAACTTTCTATAGCTGGTTGGATCCCTCTCTAAGTCTTTCCAGTGAAGCCAAAAATCCACTCATGGAATTCCGAGTGCTTTCCTTCCTTCATTGGGGGTATCCCCTGCATCAAGATGGTATTAAGTGTATAGATTAATTTAAAGAAGAATAATTTTTATAACACTATATTATAGTGCCTTTCTCTATGTCTCTCATTTTATGTCTTCCAGTAGCATTTTCCATTTATCTTTATTACTATCTTGCACACTTCTTATTACATTTATTCCTGTAATTTTTTTTTTTTTTTTTGAGACTGGATCTTGGTATGTTTCCCAGGCTGGTCTTGAACTCCTGGTCTTGAACTCTTGGGCTCAAGTGATCCTTCCACCTCAACTTCCCAAATAGCTGGGATTACAGGTGTGTGCCACTGCAACTGGCTTATTCCCCAGTTTAAAAAAAAAAGCTTTATTGTTGCATTGCCTTCCCCATAAAAGAGTCATACATATTTATTAATACAGCTTTCTGAGTTTTAAATGAATTGTTCTTTTATACAGAACAGTATTTAACTCCCTCTGGAATTTATTTTGGTACATTATGTGATTCTTATAGCTAATTGGATATTTTTGCTTGGATGACCAAATGTAGTTATTGAATATAAGATTGCTTTCATTTTAATTGTGAGCATTTCCCTTTTATGAAGTAACTTATAATACCAAGGTTTGTGTCTTAAGGGCAACCTATTCCTAGTAAAAATATATCTATTTTTTCTAGCTGCAGGCTCCTTATAAACAAACAGATGACTACCCATATGGAAAAAGTAAAATTAGATTTCTACTTCACACCACACACAAACAATACTTTCCAGGTATATCAAAGACCTGAATGTGATGAACAAGAGAATGTAAACACAAGGCATAAGGAATTACTTTCTAGTCATGACACAAAAATCTCTGAACAGTAAAGGCTGATATATTTATCCTGTTATATTAAGCATTAAAAACTTCTAATGACAAAAGGCAAAATGAAAAGAAAAGCCCAAACTAGGTGAAAATAGTTGCAATGTATATTAATAGACAAAGGATTATTGCCGTAATATACAAAGAACTCCCACTAAGCAATAAGGAAAGCACAAACTTCACGACAGAAAAATGAGCAAAGGATACTGAATGGGCAATTTACAGTGAAGAAAATCTAAAAGTAAATAAATAAAAAGGTGTGCAACTTCACGTGTAATCTGGGAAATGCAAGTTATATCAAAAATGAGATACCATGTCACAGCCACCATAATAGCTGAAGTTAAAAAGGCTGACAGTAGGAGGCATTGATGATAATGTGGAACAAAGAACACTCATATACTGCTTGGTGGGAGGGTAAACTGGCAGAATCACTTTGGAAAACAATGTGTCTATGTTGATAATGGATGAATAGGCACCTACATGCCCTGGGGTCCAGCCAGTCTACTTTTAGCTATATCTTTTTTAGCCCAGAGATAACCTTGTTAACATGTAGATGTGTATTTATTCAGATTTATTTCTTTGCATTTAGTAACTAGTATTCTTGGTTGCAAACAAGAAGGGTCAACTCTGGCTAAATTTAGCAGAACAAGATATTTCACGGAAGGAATACAAACAGCTTACACAATTGATAGGAAGTGTAGAAAAATCACACTTAAAAAATGGGCAGGATTAAGGAGATGGCAAGACCCAAACTAAGGACCTTTCATTGCCTCACCTCTCAAGGTTTGAGGCAACACTGGACTCCACTGCACTCTGCTCTTTTGCGTCACTCCCTTAAGAGTGGAACTTCTCAGTGGGGACATCTGATTGGCTGAGCCTATGATGTCATATCCCTCTCAATTGGCTGCCAAGGGAGGTAAGAAGAGCAAATGCTTTTAGGGTCTCACCAAAGGCAGTGGAACCTGCTCCTGCCTTATCTTGGGGTTCTCAAAGTAGAATGGTGTTCAGATAGTAAGTAGCCAAAACTACACAGGTCCACTACAATGAATATTTTTTGCTTTCTTCTCCATACGAACTCACACACACTAGTCTCTCTCCCTGCATCTCTCACACAACACAAACACATTATTTAAACTGTAATAGGCTCATAGCCTACATACTCTTAGGCAAATTGCATTTTACACTTAATATGTCTTTGACATTTTTCTTTGTTATTCCAAATAGATCGACCTCATTTTTCTTAAGAGTTATACGTTATTTAATCATACAAAAGGATTATGATTTAAAAAATAATGTATTGGGATGAAATTCACATAACATAAAATTAGCCATTTTAGCACAAATAATTTAGTGGCATTTGGTACATTCACAACATGGTGTAACCACCACTTCTAGTTCCAAAACATTTCTGGACTATAATTTTTTAAATTAATTTCTTACCAAGGGAAATTTAGGTTGTTTCCTCCGATATTTGGGCTAGTCTAGACAATAGCACAGCGAACCTACCTATATACAATTTTTTTTCTGAAATAATTGAATAAGTGATTAAAATTCTTAAAAGTGCTGTGCAAAGATCATCCTGATTAAAAATTGTAATAAATACTACAAATCTATTGTTTAAATGGTTGTAAAATTTGTACTGGCAATGGGAATTGAGAACTATTCCTTACTCTCACCATACTATTATCCACATTTTTAGCTTTTACCAGTTATAGATATTAAAAAAAATTGGTTTAATAGCATTTTAAAACTTTTTGAACTAATAGCAATTTCTATTTTTTCATTTATATTCTTTGCCCATTATATATTTCCAGGGTCTGGCTATTTTTTATAAAGGGCCAGAGAGTAAATATTTTAGGCTCTGTGGATCATATGTTCTCTTTTGTAGCTACTCATCTCTGCTAGTATAGTGTAAAAACAGCCATAGACAATGCATGAATGAATGGGCAGGGTTGGGTTCCAATAAAACTTTATTTATAAAAACATGTAGTGGACCAAGTATGGCCCACTTGGGTATAGTTTGGAGACACCAGATATATTTTGTTGTTGCTGCTGCTTTTATTATATAAGAGCTGTTTGGATAGAACATATGGGCTATCTACTCAGGTCAATTGATGTATGTGACCAAACTCAATAACTACAGCCTTATGAAATGTTTTCATATTCAACATTACTGTATTTGGTTTGCTTAATACATTCATGCCAAAATACAATACCTAGAAGTATCAAGTACAGTTATTAATACATATTGACACCTTCAAGTTAAAATTCAAGTTTAATAATGTAACACTACAGTGAATTCTAGTGTCACGATAAAAGAGGCCTTCGTTTTGATTCTAATTTGTTTCCATGTGAAGTCTGAACTCAACTACCTGGTATTTAAGGCCTCTGAAATATAATCTCAGGCTTTCTTTCTTCTGTTATTCTCCTAGTCCCTGAACAAAATAGCCATGTCCAACTATTTGCGATTCACCAATGAGGCCCCACATTCTGAACTTTTTCTTCTTTGCCTCCTTATGCCTGCTACCTGGAATATTCTGCCTTCAATTTTTACCAATTGCCTCCTATCCAATTTTCAAGACTACTTGAATTTAAAGATCAACTCTTTCAATCCTAGAATAGAATCTCTTCTCCCAGACTTTCATAAAGCTTTGTCTATTCTCTTTTCTGAGAGCTAGTACAGACTTTTTAAATAAAAAATTTTCATTGAAGACAAAATACAGAAAACTCAATAACTTTTTTTTACCAAGAAGTACTTTGCATTCCAGATGTCTCCCATGTACCTTCTTCTAGTCTGTTTCTCCCCAAAAGGTAGTCACTTTTCTGACTTCTATTCCTGTAGGTTAATTTCCCCCATTTTAGAACTTTACACGAATGGAACGATATAATATTAACTCTTTTGTGTCTGGTTCTTTTCATTCAATATTATGTTTGTGAAATCCATCCATGTTGTTGTATAGTCATAGTTCCTTCCTTTTAATTGCTTCATAATAGTCTATCATATGAGTACTGTATATTACAATTGATTTGTCCTTTATACTTTCTATGGACATTTGGTTGTTTATAATTTTTCTTTTGAGATAGATCACTTTCTGTTGTTGCAGGCTAGAGTGCTGTGGCATTGGCCTAACATGCAGCAACCACAAACTCCTGGGGTCAAGTGATCCTTCTGCCTCAGCCTTCCCAGTAGCTGGGACTAAAAGTGCTTGCTGCAACATCTAGCTAATTTTTCCATTTTTCATAGAGACAGGGGTCTCACATTTGCTCAGGCTGGTCTGGAACTCCTGAGCTCAAGAGATCTTCCCGTTTTGGTCTCCTGGAATGCTAGGATTACAGGCGTGAGCCACTGCACCTGGCTGGTAAATGCTGTTAGAAATATTTCTGAACATATTTTTGTATATATTTCTGATGCCTATATGACACAGCATTTGGTGGATACATCAAAAATCTTTAAGATGTACTCAGCATTTATCTGAAGGAAAAAAGTTAAAGCACTAAAAGATTTAGTTATGTAGATTTTTTGGTAGCATTTTAAAATAAATGCAAAAATGGAAATTATGCTAAATTCTTAATAGCAGGGCATTATTTAAATAAACTATGGCACAATATGCAATAGAATATTAAATATTACATTATAATTATGTCAGAGTATATATTTTTGTTTCTTTTTTTAAAGATAGGGTTGTTTCATTATTTCTTATATTTATTGCTAAGGAAAGATTTATATGACAGACTGTTAACTGAAAATAAAAATCTGGTTGTAAGAGAATATATACGACATGAGCCCACTTTTATTTTTAGAGGGAGACTTTTGTCTTTCGTTTTTTTCTTTTCTTTTCTTTTTTTTTGCAGTTTTTGGCCAGCACCAGGCTTGAACCTGCCACCCTCCGTAAATGGGGCTGGCAACCTACTCCTTTGACACACAGGCGCTGCCCCAAGTCCTCTTTTATTTTTTAAAAACATATTTTTTATGTGTATATTCAAACATAGCACACCAAAAGCTTAACAGTGATATCTTTAAAAATATAATGATGGCTGATTTTCTTTTGGTTTTACTGTATTTTTTCAGTTTTCTAAACTCTTCTTAAAGAAGACTATGGATTGATCCCCTGTATTTTCAGCCCATAACCTACTATTTGGCATACATTCTGGTTTCTCTGCAAATCATATAAATCTTTTGCCTTTTAGTGATTCTAACCAAATGTATATTTAACTGTATGAAAGAATATAAATGATCACAAAAGCCAACGAGGTAAAAACAATTTGATCAGTTTGGGCCATTTTAAAAGGCAAGGAATTGGTAATTGCCACAGAAGACATCAGGACATAATATACCATATATCTGCTTTTATAATTCTCTACAAAACAGCATGAATTCGGTTGCAGAACTCAAAGTATGCGGGTATACACTGGCTCACCAGTGACCCTTGGCAATTCAGTGCAGGCTACTCAATTCCTTTACCAGTGATCTTTAAACCGGTCTTAAGATGGCTGGTATCTCAGGTGTAAGGTGCCCACTTTTTATCAAAGACTGTTAAAGTAAAAGGAGAGTCAGGAGCTGAGTCCTAGAACGTGCTTGGAAGTTTAAATGGTGACTGTTTTGCATCTTACATTACTATAATTTTAAAGCTTTCAGGCATCACAACACACTTTTAAAAAGGGATTGCTTTTTCTCATCTCTCCAAAAGAAAAAAAAAACCCAAAACGAAATAAACAAAACTCCAGCATTTTTCCTCCTTTAATGTTCTAAAAGAATAGGCAGCCACAAAAAAAGATTTGAACAGAGACCCAGCCCCGCCTCTGATCAAAACATCCCACCTCTTCAGCTCCCCCTAGTGTCCCCTTCTCCTTCTGTCTTCGTCTGAAATCCTCACCATTTAGGACCCTTCCTTCGGGTTAGAGGACCAATCACTCTCTAAAGCTGTCGTTCAAACACAACTTCCCTTTCTAATCCCGCCTCATTAGTACATCAGTTGGGATTTCAGACGATTTATTAGTTAGTCCCAGGGGCTAACTAAGGTTACAGAAGAGCCAAGGGTTTTGCGGGGTGCGGGGGGATCTAGGGGGAGAAGGGTTGCAAATACCCTTACGCTTCTGCCGGGCCAAAGGAGGAGGCATTTGATCCCTTTTAGTGCTGGCGCTTGTCTGAGCAGGTAGAAGCCATCCCATTTCCTGAGGTTCACAGCAAGGAACCTTGCTTTTCAAGGTTTTGGGGCTGGAGATGCTGTACTAGTCGCCCCGCGCTTGGTCCTAGCCAGGGCTGTTACCACTGTCCCTCACTGCCTTTCAGGTGCCACCCAGTGTCTCACTGTTTCTATTTGCACTAAAGGTCGTCGGGGTTTCTAAACCAGCCAGTCCAGAAATGCTGGAGGCCTCACCATTGAAGCCGATCACGGCGTCAAGTTCCAGCTCCGCCACCTGGGCCTCGGGCGAAATTTGGTCATCCATCGCTTCTAGACTTCTACTCACTCGCCTTTCAGCCTGGGAGGGTGCTGAGTCTACTGGTCGTTATGGTAACGCATTTGCGCATGCGCGGCAGGTCCATACCCTCGCAGAAACCTCGCGCTGGGAGTTCAAGTTGGTTTGCGCTCTTGCAAGTGAAGGGAGGGCTTCCTTTTGCTATTTCTCTGGGGATGGCATGAACTGTGCAGAACTAATTCCTCCCTACCTCCAAAGAGTCGGTGACTTTTTTGGCAACGATATAACCAAGCACTTAATGAATGGTATTTTAAATATATGTAATAAAGCACAGAAGAATTGGGCGGAAGGCTGCTATAAAATAATATATACAATAATGATATTTATTTGGGCCCCTGTTTGAAGCAGTATAAAAAAACTTAAAGCTTTTCAAAAAGTTTTATTTGGTATAATTTACATATCATAAACTTCACTTAAAGTCAGCGTTAGTAAGTTTACGAACCTAGTAAGTGTGCCACTATGACCACAATCCAGTTTGTTTTGTTTTGTTTTGTTTTGTTTTTGAATCAGGTAACTACTAGAGAGAGGTCTTGCAGTGCTCCCAGCTCCTGCGAAAATGCTTAGATTCTATTCAACAATTTTATTTTAATTGAGCCTAGCAGTTCGCGTCTCCTAGTTGGAGTAGATTGCTCGAATCTACTGTTCCCCGAGGAGCAGTTCGTTTTATCTGTTATAGCTCTGACACCCCAATGTA
Source organism: Arctocebus calabarensis (assembly GCA_963573935.1). NCBI lineage: Eukaryota > Metazoa > Chordata > Mammalia > Primates > Lorisidae > Arctocebus > Arctocebus calabarensis. The sequence continues at coordinate 31,499 of CAUYON010036994.1, read as the reverse complement.
CTCACTTTGCAAACTCCAGGCTCCGGTCGCGCACGGGCCGAACTGCGGGAAATGAGCTGCGCGGGCCGCCGTAGTCAGCTGCTGCAAGCAGGAAGTGTCCGAGCAGAGGGAGGAATCTGCAGGATGGCACCGGACCCCTGGTGAGCCCCGGGTGAGGGCGGAGGTGAATCGCTGGACTTTCGGGGAGGCCGGGCTTGCAGGGAGCTGGAGATCATTTAGCATTGCTGCTGGAGGCTTTTCGAGATATGAGGGGAAGGGGCAGGGAGACCCCTTCTCTGATTAGGGAGACTCAGCCACATCCCACCACCCTTGATCCTTGGGTCCTTGCAAGGGTAACCCAAGAAGACCGGGTGCACTTCTAGGGAACTGAGGACTTGAGCCTAATCTCTGACTATTCCTACCCTTTTTGGGCTGCATCTCGCTGTGGGGATTTCCCGCCCATCCTGTTTGTGGAGCTGGCTGGTGCAAGGCTTCTGTAAGGACTCCTGTAAAAATGAAGTAGAAGTAACGTTTTTGTGGAATGTCAGTCCATCCGATGAACCCCCTTACTTCGCTGGTGGGGAAACTGAGGTTCAGAATGTGTGATCACCAGTCAGTAACCATTTGGGGCTAGGTGGATCTTGTGTACCCTTCAAAACACTTGTAGGAATCTGAAAAGGAAATTATGCACTTGTTCATAAAGCATTTCACCCTTCCGTTAGCTGCAATTTTTTTTTTTTTTTTTTTTGCAGTTTTTGGCCGGGGCTGGGTTTGAACCCGCCACCTCTGGCATATGGGGCCAGTGCCCTACTCCTTTGAGCCACAGTCGCTGCCCATTAGCTGCAATTTTTGCTGTAAAGCAGTAGCCGATAAGGGTCATTTATTCTGTCCCAAGTACTGAATGATGAAAATTATGAACAAAGAACATAATACTATAGCGTAGCACTAGACCTTTCTGTTTAATAACTAAAAAGTTCATGGAGTATATGTTTTATGTTGGTATTTCTGTTGTAGACAGTGTGGATGTTAGAAGAATGTGTTCCAAGATCAAAGTTAGAGTTACTTGGAATCTGGGTTATTTGGCCAATTGCCTAATTTAACACAGATTTTTTTCACCTAATTTTTTTTTTTGAGACAGAGTCTCACTATGTCACCCTGGGTAGAGTGCCATGGCGTCATAGCTCATAGCAACCTCCAACTCTTGGGCTTAAGCGAATCTCTTGCTTCAGCCTCCCAAGTAGCTTGGACTACAGGCGCCCACCACAACAGTCGGCTATTTTTTGGTTGTAGTTGTCATTGTTGTTTGGCGGGCCCGGACTGGATTCGAGCAGCCAAATGCAGTGTATGTGGCTGGCGTCCTAACCGCTGAGCTACAGGCCCCAAGCCTTTTCACCTAATTTTAACAGTTGTGTACATCTCTTGATAGAAAATTTAGAGAATATTGAGTATTTGTAGAGGAGAATATAAATAGTACTTTTAACTTTATCATTTGGAAATGGCCACTATTGACTTTTTACAATGAATATATTACTTCAATCAGTATTTATGTATATATTTATACACACACACATATACAGTGTGGCCATAAAGTCCAGGTACAATATAAAACAAAACGGAGTATTTTTCCACATTATTGAACGTTCTTTGAAAACATCATTTTCTTAATGTGGTGTAAGAGTGCACCATATAAATGACTATAATTTATTTTCCTCTTCTTACGTTAGGTTTTTGTTCTTTTTGTTTTTTGTTTCTTTTCTTTTCGTTTTTACTATTGCAAAAAGCAGTCCCTTTGTTCCATCTCTTATTTCCTTGGGATTTCTTCCTAGAAGTAGAACCCTTGGTTCAAGGGTATGAGCATTTTTAAGTCCCTTGAATACATATCCCTAAATGATCCTCCACCTCTTAGAACCCTTTTCTCTTGGTTTGCACATTAAGTAGGAAATGAAGCTCAGAGATAAGGAAGAGGGCTTCTGGTTATCCAATCAGATTGGTGGAAGCTGTCACAGGCCCCCTCCCTCTAAGCCTCTAACACAGTTAGTGTTGGCAAAGCGTTTGTACTTTTCTGTTACTCTCAGTTAGGTTGACTAAACGGCTTTCTCATTAGACTGTTGAAAATGAAAGGGCAGGGAGGTGGGTATGGACGGTTGTGCTCCCATCAGCTCCTTTTTTACCTGGTAAAAAAGAGTATGGAATGGGACTTTGAAAAACCTATATAACAGATTCTACTGTAGCTTTGCCTTTGTGCTGCTGAAAGTCATAGGTCACTGGTGCCTCCTTCCTGGGTGGTATTTTAGTGTTTAGGAATGGAATATAGCAGTTAACTGTTTTAATGGCCTATCAAAGCAAGGTGGTAAGCTCTGTATATAAGCTTGTTCAATACAAGTAGCAAGTGATTACTGTCTCTGAACTGGTTCTTTGCTAAAGTTAATTAGCTTTGCCACTGGGCAACTTATTTGTTGATGATGTACCGTTTCTGGGAAAATTACAGTTAAACCTATTCTAATTGGACATTTTTATGTAGGCAGCATAGTCTTTTTTTTTTTTTTTTTGGTCTGTTTACATTTTCAAAACTGTATTATGGAAGATAAAAGATGTACGAAGTAGAATGGTATAAAGAGCTGCTTCATCTTCACCACCCAATTTCTGTAATTATTAATATTCTACCATTCTTCTTGCATTTCTACACCTTTATTTTTTGTTTGTTTTGGGGTTTTTTTTTTTTTTTTTTTTTGAGACAGAGTCTCACTTTGTCGCCCTTGGTAGAGTGCCATGGCTTCATGGCTCACAGCAACCTCCAGCTCCTGGGCTTAGGCGATTCTCTTGTCTCAGCCTCCCAAGTAACTGGGTGGTTCCCTCCACAATGCCCGGCTATTTTTTTGTTGCAGTTCGGCCAGGGCCAGGTTTGAACCTGCCACCCTTGGTATATGGGGCCGGCGCCCCACTCACTGAGACACAGGCACCACCCTTTCTACACCTTTTTTTCCTCCCTTTTCTGCATGTACTTTAAAGTAAATCTTACATACAACGTTTCCATAAAGTTCGTGTACAATTTTATTATGTTAAACTATTTTAAATTGCACATGAATTATGGCCACACTGTAGGTATTAGTCTAACTGTACATTCAGTGTTTTTTCTGATAGAAAAGAAGCAAAATTTATAGTAGCCAATTTAAGTAGTTTGGAACCTACTTTTTTTTTTTTTGAGACAGAGCCTCAAGCTGTAGAGTGCTGTGACATCACAGCTCACAGCAATCTCCAATTCCTGGGCTCAAGCGAGTCTCTTGCCTCCGCCTCCCAAGTTGCTGGGACTATAGGCGCCCGCCACAACGCCTGGCTATTTTTTGGTTGCAGCCATCATTGTTGTTTGGCGGGCCCGGGCTGGATTTGAACCTGCCAGCTCAGGTGTACATGGCTGGCACCTTAGCCCGTTGAGACACAGGTGCCGAGCCTGGAAACTACTTTTGTGCTTCCGTTCCCATTCCCTCAGTCTGTGTTGTAGCTTCACCATCTGCTTAGTCACTTAGGCCTAAACACTCAAATCATTCATCTTTTTTTTCACTGTTCATAACAGATTATTCATTAATCTCTACTAATTTTCTTTTTACAAATATCTCTGTTGTGTCTTTTATGCTGTCTATGTCTACCGTAGTCTAACCCTTATAGACTAAATACCTTGCAGGTAGTAAACACTGGTAACTAGTTACAGCTGGTAACTGGAGAGGTTTTCTATTGGTCTACTACACTCTCTCATTTCCTCTCATTACTACTTATGGAAATAGAATTCAGACTGTTTTCTAATAGTAAATTAGTAATTTAAACACCTATGTACTTGATACCAGAAAGACGTCCTTTATCTTTAGGCCTGAACTTTGCCACAGATTGGGAATCACAGAAATCCCTACACTCAGGCCAAAATCCATGCCAATTTAATTAGAATCCTAGAGATGAGACTTGGCATTGGTATTATTTTCAAAAAGATTTTACAGTGGCTTGGTACCTGTAGCACCAGCCATGTACACAGAGGCTGCTGGGTTCGACCCTGGCCCGGAATAGCTAAACAACAATGACAGCTGCAGCTAAAAAATAGCCGAGTGTAGTGGTGGGTGCCTGTGGTCCCAGCTACTTGGGAGGCTGAAGCAGGAGAATTGCTTAAGCCCAAGAGTTTGAGGTTGCGGTGAGCTGTGATGCCACAGCACTCTAGAGAGGGCAACATAGTGAGAGTCTGTCTCAAAAAAAAAAAGAAAAAGATTTTCCAGTGATTCCAATGTGTAGCAAAGTGTCGGAACCATTGCTTTTGGGGGTTAAAAAGAGAACACTAGGACTGGGGACCAGATGCCTGGGAATTTGTCCAAGCTTTGTGACCTTCAGCATTTTGCATAACCTCTTCAAGACCTCTCTCTGTAAAAGTTTCCTCTGTGGCAAAAATCTTCTGTAAGTCTAACCTTGTTAGACTGATATTCAGGGCTATGCAGAAACTGCTTCTGCTCCTCTCTACCATTTTATCCTTTAGCAGACTACCAAGGCCACCGTGTGGCCAGGCGTGCCAGGCACATCTCCTGCCTTTCAGCTTTGCTTCTTTGTGTCTCTTTCACCAAGTCCAGAACGTGCTTCTCCCTGCTGTTTGAAGAGACTACTTTAACCTCATTGGTCCAACAGGTTACCTAAGGGACCAGTCCCATGAATGCCTCGGCGAAGAGTAATTTCTCCTACCTCTGAACTCCAGAAATACCATTTAGGCCCCACATACTGTCTATTCATTTTCCTAAGTATGGTTTGGGAACACAGAGCCAGACCTAAGCTCCTCTTTTCACAGATGACAATATAGAGGAAGGTGGCAAAGCTGGGACCAGGACCCAGTTTTCCTTTATAGCCTACTATTTTCTCAATTCTTTTTTTTTTAAGACAGAGTCTATAGAGTGGTGTGGAGTCATAGCTCACAGCAACCTCAACTCCTGGGCTTAAGTGAACCTCTTTGCCTCAGCCTCCTGAGTAGCTGGGATTACAGGCATGTGCCACCACACCTGGCTAATTTATTTATTTATTTGTTAGTGGAGATGGGATCTCACTCTTGCTTAGGCTGGTTTCCAACTCCTGAACAAGCGATGTGCCTGCCTTGGCCTCTCAGAGTGCTACCATTACAGGCATGAGCCGCCATGCCTAGCCTTATTTTCTTGATTCGATGTTGTCTTTTATCACCTGCTCTTTTTCCCCATATGCATGCACACACATATGTACATGAATATATATATGAATGATGGCTATGTGATATATATGGATGTATATGTATGGTACGCACATGAATGGTGCTACTGAAGATTACAGTGGTTGGTGGTTCAGGATCCTACCTCATAGGATCCTAATGTTCACAACGCAAAGCTCTCAGCCTGGGACCTGTCTTGGATCTGGGACTCACGTGTTAGCTGTTGCTATAATTACTATAGTAAGATTCCTAAGAGAAGTATTGGGGCATTTTACTTCATTTAGAAGAACTGTTACCAAGTTCCTTCAGTGTACAAGTGATATGTGGGAGTTGGAAGATTTTTTTTTTTTTTTTTTTGTAAACGGGCTGTTTATTTACTTAAGCAAAAATTGGGACATTAGGACCAACAGCAGTTTTCAGTATTTTGTAATGGACAGTCCTGGGAAGTATGTTGGTCTGGTATAGCAGAGTCCCTGCTTTTTAGGGGCAGACCATCTAGTAGGAGAAATGAAATGTGTGTGCATGCTTAAGTGTTTTCCATAAAACACAAAGAAAGTAGAAATTCTGTGAGAGAAGGCAAAAATAAGGAGATACTATGAGTACATTGTGATTCTTTCAAGTCCCTTAACACTGTTGAATTACAGTAAATGTTTTGTGAGATGTTGGGTGGATTAGTGTCCTTTGTTTACAAAGCATTCTGTTCTGAGATAAACAGGGCTCGCTAGTCCTGCCCTGCAGAGCTCTTCCCAGGTACCTACATGGCTAGCCTCCTCACCTTGCCTCAATGTCCCCGATCCTAAATAGAACCCGTTCACCACGCTGACCCTATATTTTTCTTCCTAGCATGTAGCAACACTTAACGTACTATGTATTTTTTGAAAATTTAAGAATAATACAGGGCACACATGTTTTGGTTACACAATTTGCTTTTGTACATTTTTTGTTTTTTGAGATAGAGTTTCACTTTGTCTGTTGCCCTTGATAGGGTGCCCTGGCGTCATAGCTCACAGCAACCTCAAACTCTGGGCTCGAGTCATTCTCTTGTCTCAGCCTCCCCAGAACCTAGGACTACAGGGCCCCGCCACAACACCTGGCTATTTTTAGATGTAGGGTCTTGCTCTTGCTCAGGCTAGTCTCGAACCCCTGAGCTCAGGCAATCCACCCACCTCAGCCTCCCAGAGTGCTAGGATTACAGGTGTGAGCCACCATGCCTGGCCACATTTGTACATGTTAAGTCAAAGTTATAAATGTGCCTTTCACACAGAATATGTGCTTTGTACCAGTTAGGTGGGAATTTACACAACCCCTCTCCCCTCCCACTGTCTTCATTTCTATTGAGTTTACTTCCATGTGTGTTCATAACTGTTGACTGGTTTGTTCCAATCAACAACGTGTATTGAATACGTGTATTCATTTTTCCATTCTTGGGCTACTTAGAAGAATGGTCTCCAGTTCCATCTGGGTTGTTGCAAAAAAATACTAGATTACCATTTTCTTTTTAAATTTTTTTATGGCTGAGCAGCACTCCATGGTATACAGATACTGTATTTTATTAATCTACTCATGTATTGATGGGCACTTGGGTTGTTTCCACATCTTTGCAATTTTGAATTGTGTTGCTATTCACATTCAAGTGCAAGTGTCTTTTTTATAACATGTCTTTTTTTCCTTTAAGTAAATACCTAGTAGTGGGATTGTTGAATCAAATAGTAGGTCTACTTTTAGTTCCTTTAGCCTCTCTCTACAACTTTCCATCAAGGTTGTGCTAGTTTACAGTCCCACCAGCAGTGTGTCAGTCAGTCATTTTAACAATGTTGATTCCGCTGAACCATGAACATATGTTTTTTCATCTGATTACATCCTCTGCAGTTTGTTTCTTTAGTGTTTCATGGTTCTCCCTATTGAGGTCTTTCACCTCCTTAGTTTATATTCCTAGGTATTTTATTTTCTTTGTTGCTACTATCATCTTGGATTTGATTGTCAGCTTTGACTGTTGTTGGCATATACAAAAGTGACTGATTCATGTACGTTTGTAACCTGAAACTTTGCTGAATTTGTTTATCAATCCCAGGAGTCTTTTGACTGAGTCTTTGTAGTTTTGTAGATATGAGCTCTTATCATTTACAAAGAGCCATAGTTTGACTTCTGTTTCCATTTGGATACTCTTGATTAGTTACTCTGGCTGGGACTTCCACCCCTATGTTGAACAGGAGCAGTGACACTATCCTGTGTGGTTCTAGTTGTAAGTGGGAGTGCTTTCAGTTTCCCCCCATTCAGTATGATGTTGGCTGTGGGTCTGTTGTATATGGCCATTATAATTTAGAGGTATGTCTTACCTATGTCTAGTTTGTTAGCCATTCTTATAAAAGGGTGCTGAATTTTGTCAAATGCCTTTTCTGCTTTGATCAAAAGAATCTTTGTTTTTGCATCTATTTGTGTGGTGAATTATGTTTATAGATTTGTGTATGTTGAACTGTCCATGCATCTCTGGGATGAGTCCCACTTGGTCATGATGAATCACTTTATTTATTTATTTATTTGAGACAGAGCCTCAAGCTGTCACCCTGGATTGAGTGCTGTGGCATCACAGCTCACAGCAACCTCCAATTCCTGGGCTCAAGCGAGTCTCCTGCCTCTGCCTCCCAAGTAGCTGGGACTACAGACGCCTGCCACAACGCCCGTCCATTTCTTGGTTGCAGCTGTCATTGTTGTTTGGCGGGCCCAGGCTGAATTCGAACCTGCCAGCTCAGGTGTACGTGGCTGGCGCCTTATCCCGCTGAGCCACAGGCGCTGAGCCTGAATTACTTTTTTGATGTGCAGCTGGATTCGGTTTGCTAAGAATTTATTGAGCATTTTCACATCTGTATTCATAAAAGATCTTGGTCTGTAGTTTTATGTGCTTTATGTTTTTCTCCCTTCACTAAAATGTTAGCTCTTTGAAAGCAGGGGCTTGTCTGTTTTTCTTCCCTGCTGTATTCTCCAGCCCCAGGAACAGTGCTCATTACAGCAGAGGCCCTCCAAAAGCTTTATCATCAGCAGAAGAGCAAAGGGGTTAAGAGTTTAGTCTCTGGGGCCAGACAACTTTGATTTATAGCTGGTGGTACCACTTGGGCGAATCTACCTCCTGTGTCCATTTTCTCATGTGTGAGGTGGAGATGGTAATGGTACCCACCTCATAGCATCCTTCTCTGGATTAAGTGAGTTGTTACAAGTACTTCAGAATAGGGTCTGGCACAGTAAATTCAGTTCAGTCCCTATTGCGATTACTGGAACTGTTATTGTCCTCCCTTCCTGTTTGAATTTTGTGCCTGGAATTAAAGAACTCATGTTGAAGACATGTAGACATTTCTCATAAAGGACCTTCAACATTTTTCTTTTTATTGCTTTGTTGCAGGTTCTCCACATATGATTCTACTTGTCAAATTGCCCAAGAGATTGCTGAGAAAATTCAACAACGGAACCAGTATGAAAGAAAAGGTGAAAAGACACCCAAGGTAATACCAGGGGCGACTTAATACTTAACATGATTTGTCTGAGCCTGAGGTGTACAGTCGTGCCTGTATTTGAGGCTGAATGTGTCTGTGTAGGTGTAACAGTCTGCCTGCTTACCTAGAGAAGTTTTGGCTGCCAACAGACTCAGTGGCTTCGACTCTTTGAGTATCCACTCTTGCCAAATGGATAATAGTCTTTTATATATTTAAAAATGTAAAAACCATCTTTAGTTGTGGGCTGGAGAGAAACAACAGTGAAATTTGGGTAGGAAATATATTTTTGTGAAATTTCTAGTTCACGCTGATGCCTTCAATTCAAATCCAACACCAAAGACTTCTTCCTTACCTTCCCCATTCCACATTTATGGTTTTTTTTCTTTTTTTCCCCACAGTGAGAACTCTGGTTTCCAAAAACATCAGTACATTTTTATACATTTGGTTTATCTTACAGTTTACAGAAAATAGTTTCAAAATTATTACAAACCACTAATGACTAAAATCTGTGTCTTTAAAAAAAAAAAAAATTAGGATATTCTACTAAGAATACTGAGGTTGTTCTGTTCCAAAGATACCCCCAAAATGAATTGATTCTTTTTTTCTGTATCTCATATAATCTTTTCTTTCTGTTTTTATTAATGTTTAGAGTTAGCTTTTTCTCCCAACCTTTTTGATTTATTTTAACTAAGTAAAACATTTGCATTGTTCAAAAGTCAAAATTATAAAAAAAGGTGCACTCAGTATCTTGTTCTCATTCCTCTTTTCCACTTCTTCTTTTTTTTTTTTTGAGGCAGAGCCTCAAGCTGTCACCCTGGATAGAGTGCTGTGGCCTCATAGCTCACAGCAACCTCCAATTCCTGGGCTCAAGCGAGTCTCTTGCCTCTGCCTCCCAAGTAGCTGGGACTACAGGCGCCCGCCACAACACCCAGCCATTTTTTGGTTGCAGCCATCATTGTTGTTTGGTGAGCCGGGGCTGGGTTTGAATCCGCCAGCTCAGGTGTATGTGGCTGGCGCCTTAGCCCGTTGAGCCACAGGCACCGAGCCTTTTCCACCTCTTCTTAACTAACATACTTCTTTTAGGTAATCATTTTCATTAATTTCTGGTTTTTTTCTTCCTGTGTTAGTTTTTACAGAATAAGTCTATGTGTTTATGTGTGTGTGTGTGGTCATATCTTCTTTTTATTCAAAAGATAGTATTTTGCATCTTGCTTTTTCCAATTAATAATATAGTATGTAAATTTCTCCATATTAATTCACAGGAGAACTTTTTGTTCTTCAGGGCTGCATAGTACTCATTTAACCTTTCTCCTATGGTTGGGCAGTTAGATGGTTTCCCATCTTTTGCTGTTATGAAAAATGCTACAGTCAATACCCTTTTAATTTTTTTTTTTTTTTTTTTTTTTTTGTGGTGGTATCTTTTAAGGACGAGTTCTCAGAACCAGGCATATGTAATTCTTTTTACCTGTTGCAATATTTTCCCCTTCTCTGAGGTTGCCACCTTTGGCACCCTCACAAGCAATGGGTGAGAGCTTCTGTTTCTGCAAGGCTTGGTGTTTTCAACCTTCTGAAGTATATTTATAGATGAAATTGGGGAAAATTTAAATTTTTATAGTGGTGAGTGTTTTCCTTTTATTCATTTCTTCTGCAATATTTACTGCATGGTTACTGTGTGCTAGGTATGTGCAAGATAACTTCTTAGATTTTGTTGGTATTATTAATGAAGTTTAAAAATCACAATTAAAAAAATTCTCCCTAGGTATTTACTTAAATTTAGGAATGCCTTTGATTTTTTTTTTCATTTTATTATTGATTACCATATTGAACTCTTTCGTTTTTTCTAATAATCTTTCATTTGATTCTCTTAAGTTTTTTACGCAGACTATTATCCATCTGCAAAGAACGATAATTTTACCTGTTTCTTTCTAATCTTTACATGCTGATTTTCTTTTATTTGTCTTACTGCATTGGTTCGAATGTCTAGACCAAAGTTAATTAATATTGTAGTTAAGGCAATAGTGTTAAATCCTTAGTTTTTCTTTCCCTTTGTTTTGTTTTGAATTTCTCCCATTCTGTTTTTAATCATGAGCTTTAGATTATGATTAGATTTTTCTACCATTAAATTGTTTTTAAATTACTACAGTAAATTCTACTTAGTATATTGTACCTTTTAGTGTAATTCTGAGTTTGCTTTGCTAATATTTAAAAATTTTTCTTTTACATTTATAATCCATAAGTGAAATTGAGGGGATTATCTCTGTCAGTGTTTTTACCAGAGTTATGTTAGTTTAAAATGTGAATTAGACTTCCTGTCTTTTTCTGTGCTTTGGAAAGATTCTGTTTAATTATGATAATGGAACTTTATTCTAATTATAAAAGTAATAATTTTCTGATAAAATATGAAAAGATCCTACTTAGAGATAACCACTCTTGGCATTTTGGTATATTTAGTTCCTATATTGTTTTTCTTTATTTGGGTGACATTTTATGACTGGATTTTGTTCTTTCAGTAAGTGATGCTAGATAACTTTCCATGTGAACAAATTGAGATTTAAGTCATGCTTTATAGTGACTACATACCCCTTCATCTCTTGAATGTTTTTGATCTTTAATTTGGTAGACTCTTTGTAGATCTAGGGTGTGTGTGGGGGGGTGCTTTTTGTTTATTTGTGTTGCTCTTTACTGTTTGAGGCAAGATCTGCTTGACTTGATGTTACCCCATAAAGATTGTGGGTGGTTCTTCCTTGGTTCTCAGAGGTATTAGAATAGTTAAAGTTAGACTTTTCTTGGCTACTTGATAGTTGTTTGATGTGCTGCCTCTGGCTTTCTGCTACTTTTTCATAGTGGAACTCTGCTAATCTAAGGAGGGAATATCACCTTTCACCCAAGTTGTGTAATTACTACTTTTAACAAGGTAGCAAATGAAGCCTCTGGTGTTTTTTTAACAAACCTTTGATTTCATCCATGGTTGACTATATTTTAATTTAAATGGGGTGTTTTATTTTTCCCTTTTCTAAGTTCCGGAGAGTCTCTCTCTCTTCCCTTCCTCTAAGCTTAAATGTAGCATTTTAGAGTCAGAAACAAAAATTTCTTCCAGGATTTTAGATTGATTGGAGAAAATTCACACTCTTTTGGAGAAAGAGTCATGTGGTTAGCATTCCTCTTGTGTAAAAGGAACACATTTTTATAAAATGTTTCAAAGGGTTATAAATTTACTGCCATGTTAAAGAGATGGGTCAGGATGGTAATGGGACTTGACGTCTTTTGAAGTCTGATTGAGGGAATGGTGGGGTTTTGCTCTTTAATGAAGACTTGGGGAACACAGTTTCCTGCTGGGTTCCAAGGTGCATACTTAGGATCAATATGTAGACGTTCTGGACAGAATTCAGCGGATGGTGAGGACAAACTGACAGTTTCCAGTCCATGTTGGTGTTCAAGTACGGTCTTGCTCACCCCGTGGCCAGGTCATAGAGTGGGTCCGAGCCTCAGGCTGGCGTCTGGCCCAGGGCGCTGCTGACCCTGCTTGCAGCCCTGAGATTGTTACTGTGAGGCCAGTCATCTTTTCCATCCCTTCCTTGACTGAATCATAACCTGTAAAGCAGCGTTTACGTGATATAATTTAGTAGATTCTGCACCCCTGGACTAGAATACTTAGGATGTGTTCTTTTCTTTTCAGCTTACGGTGACAATCAGAGCTTTGTTGCAGAACCTGAAGGAAAAGATCGCCCTTTTGAAGGACTTATTGCTAAGAGCTGTGTCAACACATCAGATGTATCCATGTAAACATTTGCACCTCTTTTCTAGAGTGGGAGGAAAAGCAGTCTTATTTTGAGAAAGGAAGGAATCTGGGCCACCCAGATTTTTCCACAGCTTGAGGAAGACCTGGTTTCCAAAATATTGCCTATCATCTTGATTTCTATTTTAAGTGTCTGTTATCCGTTTTATAGTGAATATGCTGGCAAAGCAACACCTACTGAGGGGATTAACTTATCTGGGTATAACCTGTACGGTGCAGGAAGCTCGTGCTTTCTGTCAGCGCTGTGTTTATAGAACCGTGCGTTGCTCCTGTCCAGACTGCCTTGAAGGTGGCTAGCCACTGTTCCAGCAGGAAAAATCCCACGATAATCCTGGGCTGTGATTCTCCTTCTAAGTTTTCCAGAGTTTGAAATGATCCATTTCTTTTTGGAGAGGCCAGTATCAGTGTGAACCATATCCCCTCCCTCCCTTATGTAGATGACTGAGATGTGACTTGCTGCCTTGTGATCCTTCCAACGGCACAGATACTGTGTCTGGTTTGGGAGTTGTGAGGGTCAGGGGGAGGGGTGGCCCCTGCTTGAAACAAGCTGTGCCTTCATCTCAACCTCCTGCCAACACTGTCAAGCATTAAAATAGTTGGTTTTTTTTTTAGAAATTCATGATATCAATTTAGGAAAATATATGACCTGTTAACCTAAACTAACCCTTTACACCTGAATTTATATTGGTTTGGAAACTGAACCTCAGACTGGTCCTTTCTCATCATTTCTCTAGATTGTCAGGAGTTCGTGGCAAAAACTGATTTTTTTTTTTTTTGTCATCGCAGGAAATGGTTACTGCCTGATTTTAAATATGAGGAAAAGTATCAATATAGCTTTTTAGAGAAGGCAGTTGAAGGTATTAAAAGAAATTCCTCCTAAATGTAACCCCTTTATGTCACCAGGAAAGTTGGTTTAGATTAGTTAAATGATTTTCTAACTGTTCAGTTTTTAATCCACAAAAATTTCAAATAAAAGTTTTATTTCTGGCTGGGCACCATTGCTCAGTGGTTAGAGCGCTGGCCCTGTACACCAGAGGCGGTGGGTTCGAACCTTGCCTGGGGCTGCTTAACAACAACAACAAAAAGTTTTATTTCAATAAACAACTGGAACATTATTATTATTATTTATTTTATTTTTATTTATTTTTATTTTTTTTGAGACAGCCTCAAGCTGTCACCCTGGATAGAGTGCTGTGGCATCACAGCTCACAGCAACCTCCAATTCCTGGGCTCAAGCAAGGCTCCTGCCTCCGCCTCCCAAGTAGCTGGGACCACAGGCGCCCGCCACAACACCTGGCCATTTTTTGGTTGCAGCCATCATTCTTGTTTGGCGGGTCTGGGCTGGATTCAAACCCGCCAGCTCAGGTGTACGTGGTTGGCACCTTAGCCGCTTAAGCCACAGGTGCCGAGCCAAACATTATTATTATTATTATTATTTTTGAGACAGAGTCTTCTTCTATCACCCCAGGTAGGGTGCAGTGGTGTTGTCATAGGTCACTGCATCCTCAAACTCCTGCACTCAAGCTGTCCACCTGCCTCAGCCTGCTGAGTAACTAGGACTACAGGCACCATGCTTAGCTAATTTTTCTGTTCTCTTTTTGTAGAGAAAGGGTTTCACTTTTGCTCAGGCTGGTCTTAAACTGGCTTCAAGCAATACTCCTGCCTTAGCCTCCCAGAGAGCTAGGATTATAGGTGTGAGCTCTGGGACCTTATTTTTAACACAATTGGAATATTTTGACACATTTAGTTTGTAACTTTACCCTCCATCTGGTATCATTTTTTACTGCAATGTCTATCATACAGAGTTTTTATTTTACCAAAATCAATAAGTCTTTATATATAGACCTCAAGCAGTTTTAGATGGGCATGGCTATTTCTTCTGCTTTCAATACTAAGTACTGGGAAGTCTGCAAATGGGGTCAAGGTATGCAAATTCATTTAGCTGTTACCTAAAGCCACATACATTGGAGAGGTAACTAAATATTGTTTCATGGTATAATATTAATCACTATGTATTTGCTAAATTTTATTAAGGTAACTGATTTTTTGTTTTATTTGTGTGCTAAACTTATAGAGCAAGAAAAATATACAAATTAAGAACTTTTGCTTTTTTCTCTTAATAATTTCTGCCAGTTATTAATTATAGAATACTAAGCATAACACAGTAATAATTGAATTTATTTTCCTAAATGCTTATACTCTGACTATCTGTTGAAATCTCACAGATTTTTGGTTTTGTTGTTATCTCAGAATTACATCCCAAATTCCTGAATTAAACAGTAAGCATTACTCTGTACAAAGTTACTTAAAACATTACCAAAATATTTAGGGGCCTTATGTGGATAATTTAGAATTCTCTAGGAGAAATCAGAAACTCAACTGGATTACAACAGTTTTCTTTAAAATCCTATTTATTTTTTTCAAATAATCGATCTATTTCTGCTTCAATGGCAGCCAGTAGTGGGGATGGCATTCAGTTAATCTGCCCCATGGGGGCGCTCATAAACCTCTGTATTTTCAGGGAGGCCATCTTTCTTTTGATGCAATGGAAAGACAGAGGCAGCTTCTATCCTACCAAGGCCTCTTTCTAATTCTCCTTTGTCCCCTGATCTTCCCTTCCCCTAGCTCCTTCCTTTTCCCCATTTTTAATAATTCTATGGCACCGATCCTCAGGATTTAAGATACATCAGATAGCAACTTGTCAGTTCTAATATAACCTTCTATTATTAGTTTGTTTTGGCGATTCCTTCTCTTCCTTACAGAAATGTTATTGAGGCTGAGTCAAACTTTGCACCTCACTGATGAAGGTGGAAAGAGAACCCAGCATTCCAGCAGAAAGTACACAAAGTAGAGGAATCTTTGAGAGCTTTAGTTACTTGCCTAGGACTCAACAGCTGGGAAGTAGAAGGGCCCGTATTCAAATACAGGGCTGTCTGGCCTCAAAGTCAGTTGTTTAAAAACTGCATTCTACTTTAGGAGAAATAATACCTGGCATGTCTTCAACTAGAATTCTCTATTAATTGGCATATTGCTATAGTGCCAAGACAAAACCTATTTATAATGCAAATCCTCAAGAACCCTCCTCACCATCAGAAAGATTAAACTTTATTTATTAAAATAAAGTGTTTTGTTAGGTATACTTTATGGTGCTGTAAATTTTAGAAAAATTTTTGTCCATAAATCACGAATGGAGTGACTTTTTAATCCTTTTCTTGAGGCATAATTAATGTGGGCTAACTTTTTAAATGTGAATATTTGAATACTCTATTTCCTTACTATGCCAGCTAGTTGAGAGTTTATGGTACTCTACTTAATAAATTTAGGCCTTTCTATATTTGGGAAGTTTTTCAAATAACACCAGGAGTTGCCAGAAAGATAAGCCCTATGAAAATGCTTTCTGGACAGTTATATTTGTGTGATTAAGGCACAAGATGTCACGCTCGTTCCTGTAAAAGTGTTTTTCTCCTGGCAAGCATAAAGGTGAAATTAAAGTGAAAGTTCTATGTTTTGAATCTGTTAGTGTGTAATAAATAAAGTCCTGCAGCCAGAGAGTTTAAAATACTGAGAGACATTAACTTCTGTTCTTAGTGCTTCTTTGAGATAGGAATTAGAATCGTCTCACCAGGTGGGAAAAGGTATATGCTGGGGGGGCTGCATGTGAAATTTCAGATAGTGCTAAAGATAGTCTTAGAATTGGCTTGACATGACGCTTGTCTGTTTGTTGGCTTGTCAAAGGCATCAACTTTACTTATTTGAAGAGAATATTTATAAAAATCTCTTTACAAGAGTAGATAATGTCAAAGATATTTTAATATCAAACGATATTTTGGTGTCTTTGGGAGAATACCCGTTCAAATAATTTTTTTAATGTATAAATAACTCTTCTCAACTCTGAATTTTATGGGAAAAACGATTAAAAGATAGGTAGGTTGGCTCGGCGCCTGTGGCTCAAAGGGCTAAGACGTCAGCCACGTACACCTGAGCTGGCGGGTTCAAATCCAGCCCCCGGGCCCGCCAAACAACGACGGCTGCAACCAAAAAATGGCCAGGCATTGTGGTGGGCACCTGTAGTCCCAGCGACTTGGGAGGCGGAGGCAAGAGACTTGCTTGAGCCCAGGAATTGGAGGTTGCTGTGAGCTGTGATGCCACAGCACTCTATCCAGGGTGACAGCTTGAGGCTCTGTCTCAAAAAAAAGATGGGTAGGTGGATAGCTAGATGAGGTCATCACTATATAACAAACCCAGTGCATGTAGGCATGGAGAAGTAACTGAAGAGATTTTGGAGGTATCTCCTGGTAGCAGTGGTTCTCAAACACTGTGCCTGTCTGTGACAAAGGGCCTGGAAACAAGAGGGAAATAAGATAGTGCTTAAATCAGTAGAAATCTTCTGATTTGTAGTCTGTCATTTGGTTCTTTCTAGTTTTTGATGTTAAATCTCCTTGTTTTTTCACCATGATTATTACAAGTAGTTAGTCAAGCACTCTGGGAGGCTCATGTGGGTAGATTGCTTGAGCTTATGAGTTCGAGACCAGCCTGAGCAAGAATGAGACCACCCTGAGCAAGAACAAGACCAACCTGAGCAAGAGCAAGACCCTCATCTCTAAAAATAGGTGGGCATTGTGTCGGGTGCCTAAAATCCCAGCTACTTCAGAGGTTGAGGCAAGAGAATTGCTTGAGCTCTCACCACGGCACTCTACCCAGGTAACACGCTGTCTCAAAAAATATATATAAGTAGTCATTGTATTTGTTGTTGCTTCTTTGAATCTCCATACCTGGCCAAATATATGATGGGTAATTCTATATAGTACCTCTCCCTCCCCCCAGTTTGTTTGGAAATGTTACTGGTCCATGAAATCCTGAAGTCTAGGCACCAATGCAGTGGAAACAACATTGGCTTTAGAACCAGACCGAACTGAGATCAAAGATCATCTCTGCCACTTACTCAAGGCCAAAGAGCAGTGCAGTCTTTCTGGAGCTTACTTTCATGATCTATGAAGTAAGAAAAATCATCCTTTGCAAGATTATTTGAAAGTTAAAATTTTTTTTTTTTTTTTGTAGAGACAGAGTCTTATTTTATTGCCCTCTGTAGAATGCTGTGGCGTCACACAGCTCACAGCAACCTCCAACTCTTGGGCTTAGGTGATTCTCTTGCCTCAGCCTCCTGAGTAGCTGGGACTACAGGCGCCCGCCACAACGCTCGGTTATTATTATTTTTTTTTGTTTTGGTTGCAGTTTGTCTGGGGTTGGGTTTGAGCCCATCACCCTTAGTATGTGGGGCTGGTGCCCTGCTCAATGAGCCATAGGTGCCACCGTGAAAGTTAAAATATTTTTAAAACTCCTCACAGCTCCCCTGGGCAAGTTACCTCTTGGGCAAGTTACTTAATCTCTTTGTGCCCCATTTTTCTCATTTGTGAAATAGGGATGGTAAAGTCCACCTGGCTTATAAGATTGTTGTGAGGATTAGAGTATATGCATAGAAAGTGCTTCAATATAGTAAATCCTCAAGGATTACCTGGTATTTATTATTTTATCATTATAGAAATTACAGCTGTCATTGAGAATTTACTGATAGTCCTTTTATGAAGTTTTTAATCCTACAAGGTGAGCTATATCAAAGCGCACAGATAATAATGGTATTAAAATAGTACTTACAGAATGTGATCAGTGCTTTAAGGAAGGCAAAGCTTGACCTGATACATAATAGATTCTTGGCAGAGCTTTGTTGACTTAAAGAAAGTGAACCAAAAAAGTCTTCTGACCTCTCAAACCTTAAACTGTCTCCTGGCAGTTCTGTTTTGGCATGGAGAAGTAATTATCTGCAAACTTCTTCCTCCTCCAGAGCAATTCATTCACAAAATAAGACTTACATAAGTTCTTAAGCCTTCTATGAAATAAAGAGAAAATCTGGGAGCCAGAGAAAGGAGGTGGTTCTAAGGATCCAACAATGTGGTCACCCCACTCCATCTGTGGTTCAGGGAGCTTCCCAGTTGCAGCAGAGAAGGTGGGCATAGGCATGCTGGTAGAGGGTACTGGTAATATGATATCAGGATCCGATTTCACTGACAACCTTTCCTTTTTACCCCTTGGCTATTCTTAACATGCAAAATCAGTCTAGCTGATGCCAAAGTACCATGGTAGAGACTTCTTCCTTTCCCTTATTTATCTATCTCTGACTTTCCTCCTTGGTACTCTTCAAGTTGGTGGAAGAAGAGGTCAGTAGCACTGGCCACTGACTGGGCTGTATTTTCTCCTGTCCTTAGACTCACGCACACCCTGTCCACTACTCTATCAGACTACCACATACATGTTCATATATATGCACTCTAGATCATTGCTTGGATGATACTTTGACCTCTTAATAAAAGCAGCCCATATATAGCAAGAGTACTATGCAGATGGTCCATTACTCAACTTATTCTCCTTCCACCTACCCACACCCCCATCTCCTTATGCTCTGTTCTTCCCATAGATGAAAAGAAAATGTCAAACAAAGGACGGAATATTCCTAATTGGATAGTTTTCCGGTTTTCTCAGACTTTCAGGGAATCTCTGGGTATATTCTGAGTTCATATTTGCAGTGCTGTTTTTAACAGGATTCTAAGAAGTGGAAAAGTTAAGTGAGCAGTGCTGGGCGCCTCAGGGTGGAGAAGTCCCCTGGAACATTTGGTGGGCAAGCCCAGCACGATGTGGTGTAAGAGCCCTGTCCTTGGTAGAAAGGGCTCTAAGGCCCCGGCCTGGTATTACTGTTATCAGTTGAGGAGCTTGGCCATGCTGGCCCTTAATTTCCTGCTTAGGCAAACAAGAGAATTGGACAAGGTGATTTCCAAGGCCTCTTGTAGCACCAAATATGTGGGATTCTAATCAACAGACATAATTGCCAAGTTTTACTGCTTTCGAATTGATGTTTTTTGTTAGTTCATTCTTAACCTTAGTTTAAGTCCTTAACAAGTATCTGCTGAATTTTAAAACTTGTCTTTATTATTTCTGTTAGGAAAGTACTATCTGTCCAGGTGTTATTGTTAGTTTTTTTTTTTTTTTTTGAGACAGAGCCTCATGCTGTCACCCTGGATAGAGTGCTGTGGCATCACAGCTCACAGCAACCTCCAACTCCTGGGCTCAAGCGAGTCTCCTGCCTCCGCCTCCCAAGTAGCTGGGACTACAGGTGCACGCCACAATGCCTGGTCATTTTTTGGTTGCAGCCGTCATTGTTGTTTGGCAGACCCGGGCTGGATTCGAACCCACCAGCTCAGGTGTACATGGCTGGCGCCTTAACCCGTTGAGCCACAGGCGCCGAGCCTGTTATTTTTACCTGTGACTCCTCTTCCTCTTCATAGTCACAGTGTTGATGGTTGACACCTACCCTCACAGACTTTTCTAGTCATGAAATATATATGTAAACATAAAATTATTTTCACTATAAAGGGATCATGGTATACAAATGGTTCTTGAGGTTGAGTTTTTATTAATTAGCATATGATGGAGGCGAACAATACAAAATGATATTCAGTGAAAAGTCATTCTCCCCCACGCCGTGATCCCCAGGTCCCTTTTCTTAAAGGCAGTGTTTGTATATCCTTCCAGAACTTTTCTGTGACTATACAAACACATGTATGTCTATGTGATTTTTTTTTTTTTAACATAATGGGAAGGTATTTTTCACTGTTTAGCTCCTGGCTACTGCTTTCTTTTTTGGTTTCACTCTGTATTTTGGAGATGATTCCATCTCAAATAATTCATATAAGCACTTAGTAAGTGCTTATAAATGTTAATTATTATTGTCATCAGTTGACAAACAGCTTTCTTCTTCTTTTTTTTTTTTTTAGGCTGCAAAACATTCCATTGCATAGATGCACTAATTCCTTATTGATGTTTCCAATATTTGGCTGTTATAAATAATGCTGCAGTGAACATCCTTGCTCCTAAGTCCTGGCCTAGATGCGTGAAGGTATCTGCAAGAGAAATTCCTGTTGAAAGAATGGGCTTTTTACATTTTGTTAGATATTTTGAAGGCAGTCTGGCAGTTGGTAGAACCTATTTACATTCCCATCAACAGTGTATGAGAATGCCTGGTTCTTTCTCCCTTTCCTAAACTGCCCTGTCACAGTTTCCTAATCTGATAGGTGAAAGTGGTATTTTGCATTCCCTTTACTAATGTGAAACTCAGTGTCTTCTTTTGAGTGGAGATATTAGTGTTTCTTCTGTGCCTTTTATGTCCTTTGCCCTTTTTTTCATTCCACTAATTGTCACTCATAATTTTATTTTGCAGATATTTAACATGTTCTGTAGTCGGGCTTTCTAGATTTCATGACTTCTAGGTTTTCCATCTTGCCTAGCAAGATTTTTCCTACTGGAAGACTATTAAAATGTTCTCCTATGTCTTCTAATACTTCTGCAATTTTATTTTTTATTTTTAAATCCCTGAGCCATTTGAATGTGTGCTTAATTGTAATGTTGGATTCCAGTTCAGCATGTATTTGCTTGGGTGACTGGGTACTTAAATCCCAACGAAACCAAAGGTTCCCTGGCTGGGATGAACTAGACATAAGGCAAGACTAGCTGGTCCAGGTTTAGTGTCCTTATGGGAAACCCTTGGGACCAGAAGTGTTTCATATTTTGGATTCTGAAATATTTGTGTATATAGAAGGAGCTATCCTAGGTAAGGGACCTTTTGAACACCAGTTATGTTTCCTTACATCCGTACACACAGCCTGAAGGTCACTTTATACACTTTATACACTTTTGACCGCAACCCGTCACATGAGGTCAGGTGTGGAATTTTCCACTGCATCTTGTCACATTTTGTAGCATTTTGGTGTTTTTAGATTAGGGATGGTCAACTTGTATTGCGATGTAATTAATAGTTTCTACAACTTAAAATTCCCATTTTGTCCTGTATAAGTCTTGTGATTACTTGTTTTAATTTTTGAGGCGCCTCTTTCAAATAGAAAAACCTGGGGGAGGATGGATGGAGGGAGGGTGATTGGTGGGACCACACCTATGATGCATTTTACAAGGATATGTGTTAAATCTAGTAAGCGTAGAATATAAATCTTAACACAGTAACTAAGAAAATGAGGTGAAGGCTTTGTTAACTAGTTTGACGAAAGTATTTCAAATTGTATATAAAACCAGCACATTGTACCCCATAATTGCATTAATGTACACAGCTATGATTTAATTAATAAAAAAATAAAAATTAAGAAAAATAGAAAAACCTTCTACCTTATTGACAATTTACTATTATTTTGAAATACATTAATGTTTATTCTTGATATTGCATTGAAAGGAAGGCTACTTTTTGGCCCTTTTATTAATACAGAGGAAGTATTTAAGGCCACTGTTTCTTTGATACTTTTGCTACTTCATGGTTTCCGAGATGAGGTACTTACTGTTGTCAAGCAGGAAATGGAAAAGTAATGGTAGTAATTTGACTCAGGAAAATGTGGCATTCTGGATTGTTGAGAGAATTGGTTTATTATTGTATAATATCTAAAGCTGCTAACACTGCTCAGATACCTTGGTTTGGGGAATTTATGACTTTTCTAACTATTGTCTGTTACCATAAAGAATTTTATCCTGGGTTTGTTTATTGATTTGCTAGCTAGGTAGCTCTTTCGTATGCCAAATTAGCAACAAAAATTATAGATTCCTTGGACAATGGTTTTCTCATCCAGGTAATGTTGATGCTACTACTTGATTCTGCCAATTTCTCAGATACTTTTTGGGCCCAAGTATTAAAACAATGTTTTATATTCATTCCTTGGAAAAAGAAAAGTACTTATAAATCCAAAGTAGCAATCTCACTAGGTAACTGTGGCCAGGCCTACTTTGAATCACCAGTATTTCAGCTCTCATAAAACAAAGGCCATTTAATAAAAAAGTAAAAGTTTGATAAAATTGAATAATTTTTGTGCTCTCATGTCAGATTTATTCTTCCAAAAGTGTTAGCTTTCTTGTACTCTTTAAGGCAAAAGTTTTCTCCTTCAATATTTTCTTTGTTTTTAGCACACATATGCACATACATATATTTCGGCCTAACAGAACTTGAATAGTTTGCTTCGAAAAAGCCAGTATATGAAATATTGGATTTAGTCCTGATTTATTTTTTTTTAACTATGTCTTGTGAATTGTGCTGGAAGAGGTGTTGGAGATTATCTGATGATATGTATAAAGAAACAGAGATCCAAAAAGGTGAAATAACTGCTTTAAGGTCATAGATATTGGTCCAAATAGGACTAAAGCTCACTAGTCCAGCTGGCTTACTAGAATCAGACCTTAAAATATGATTTTTTTTGGAATTTTCTTTAAAGATCATGCAATATATTTAAATAATGGTAACAATTTTTAGAGCAAATCTGTTGCATAAAGTAGCATTTTACATAGTATATTTTAGGTACATTAATAGGTGTTAACATGGAAGGGAGATGGCAATGTAGAGATGATCCCCCCTTCAAATAGAGGATCTTAGGGTACTCATGTGTAGGATGTCACCCCCAACACCAACACCTATAACTCAAAACCTGAATGGGAAAAGTCATTTAAATGTTGGTCACTGTGAGGAAGACACCAGTTACCTGGTATCTTTCTCAGGGAAAGAACTTGTGTAGTGGTATCAGTGTTTGTATGTCCCTCTGGCAGGGGTACTCTCAAGGTCCTTTACTTGAAGGAGTGAAGTTGAAGGTCAGAACAAGGAAATCAGAGGAATGGGCCACATCTCTTCTGAACAGTAGTGATTAGAGACTTGAAAAGCCACTGCTAAGGAGTTAACTTAATAATGTGACAGGTAAAATGAGGCAACACATCTACTGTTGGACCTTAACAAGACCGTCTGCAGAACACAACTTGAAGGGGATCGAAGACAGAACCTATTGGACGATCTCGTAACTCGAGAGAGACTACTTCTGGCATCCTTTAAGAATGAGGGTGCTGAACCAGATCTCATCAGGTAGGATGTTTTCGTTTACGGGGATTACTTAGTGGGCGAAGATTTATTTGCAGATATTACAGCTGTTTTCCCGAATGGCTTACTTTCCTTAACTGGTAGAATATATTCTGTCCATTTATGGTTTTTGACTACAGTTTTCTATTCAGTTCAGTTTTCATTAGTTTTCTAGGTACAGTAAACCTTTTATGTTCAGCTGAATCCCATCTTGGGTAGAAAATAGGTGGAATCCAGATGAAGTCAGAAATTTCTTTTGCATTCTTTGGTTGAGTTTTGTGCTTTGTTAGCTGCCTTGTAACTCTTGAAGTCACTCCTTATTTGTGTGGGAAAATGAGGTTTTTATTTATTTTTTTCTTTTAAATTGGATTGTTGAAAAAATGTGCCCTGATAATAAGACTGTGGTCTGGAGCTCGTCGAGGTAGAGGGGTTGCAGGAGTTGGGCTTTTCTACCCGTTCTTTGCCAGTGAGTCTTTCACACTCCAAAGGAGTTGACAGCTGCTTTGAACTGAGCTCTGTTGGGGAATCTGGAGAAGTGGGCCAGCTTTCCAGGGCTGAGGTTAATGGATCATCAACTGTTACATCTTTAGAATTGGCTTCTCCCGACCCCTGCACCCACTCCCGCTTCTAGAACTCCATTGACTTCCTTGTGGGAACCGTTACAGAGGAAAATGAGCTTAGGATAGAAACCAGCCTCTCCTCCTCTTCCACACTACGGGTGATGCACCTGTTGTGGTGAGGCAGCTTGTTCTTGTTTAGTCCCTAGTTAGGAATAATATAGCTTTCCAAGTGTAATGGGTTTTTTTTTTTTTAATTTCAGATTAATATGTGGGTACAAACCCTTAGGTTTAGACATGTAAGGTTAAAGTCTGCGTTGTAGCTGTGTCCTACACCCAGGGTGTGTGCCATGTATCCATGCATTGTACCCGCTGGATGGGAACCTACTGAACCCCTTCACCTGTAAATTTGATTGAGTTTTTCTCTCACATGGGTCTGTGAATGTCAATCTCCTAGTTTCAAATTGCTATTGAGTACATGTGATGCTTTTTTTTTCTCAATCTTGTGATACTTAGGAGGATGTTCTCCAAATTCATCCAGGTCCTTACAAAGGATGCAAAATCTCCAATTTTTTATGGCTGAAGAGGATTCCATGGTATACATGTGCCACAGTTTATTAATCCATTCATGTGTTGATGGGCACTTGGGTCATTTACACATCTTTATGATTGGGAACTGAGCTGCTATGAACATTTGAGTACAAATGTTCTTATGATAAAATGTCTTTTCTTCATTTGGATAAATGCCTAGTAGTGGGATTGCAGGGTCCAATGGTAGATCTGTGGGGGGTGGGGATGAGTTAATTAGGGTTTCTCACCTGAAGGCCAGCAGGTGCCAGATTATTTTGAGTAACCATGATTAAACCTGCAGGTGCCATGATATCACAACTAATCATTACTAAGTGTCATTACTATGACATCATTCTTATTAGTGCTTGATTCTAAGCCACTGTTATGGTCACTAGATAAGGCTCTGAGGATTTCCTACATGTGCAGTTGTGGGAGAGTGGATTGCTTCTTATGCTAGCTCACGTGCCCCTATAAGCTGGATGAAGGCAGATGTCTCCATGTTTGCTTGCTGGCTGCTGTGAGCTGAATAAAGGGCATATCCTAACTACCTTCGGCTCCTCGGTTTTTCTGTGGTCTGTGTGAATCCCCTGAGAGCCTCCTCAGCCTCAACCACTGGCACTACAGTTGACGTCATTGGCAGGCTTTGTCACAGACTGGTATGGAGCCTTCTGTACCCCTGGAGGGGGAATAAACAGGGGGCCTGCAGTGAGTAAGTGGTACATGGTGGCTTGCCTATTATCCACCTTGGTGTCCCCTCAGGACTGGCCTCATGTGGATGGGACACCCCTACAGGTCAGAGGGACCCTCTTCACTGTGGGAGAAGCCTTTGAGAAGAAAAGTGGGGATTGTGGGCTGGGTGTTTCTTACAACTCTGCAAGTAGAGACTGAGCAATGTTCTGGGAGTCAACACAGGTCTGGGAACTCTGGGAACTCTGAACTACAGCAGGGCAGGGCCCCTGGAGGAGACAGGTGGCTCCTTGAGGACCTGCAGTGTGACTTATAGGATCAGTTGAACTCTCCTGTGGCGATGGTGTTGACTCCTTGGAAGAGGAGGGTGAATCTGCTTTAGGCCATGGTCAGTGGCAACAGAAAAGGTAAAATGCAACAACTAAGGGCCCCAAGAGGGCGGGCAGCGCATCCCCATGAGTAGCTGAACACTCCCCCTTTCCTCCCTATACTCAAATGGAGTTAGTGGAGCCAGGGAACAGTTTAGGCAGAAATCTGAGTCTCTGACTTCCTAGATATTGCATTTATGGGATCTAGGGGTGGATGGCATTGTCCTGGATGTCTTATAGGTGGAGAAATTAGCTTCTGTCCTGAGACAGCCATCCTTACAGCACTGCTAGTAGAATTGTTGCCAGTTCGGCCTACTCCTTGTTGGACTGGGTCATGGCTACAGTATGTACTGTGTGGACTAAGGTTGGGGACTTACTAGGTCTTGTTAGTTACTAGCCATCCAACTATTTGGAACTGCAACAGGTTCTTTGAGAACTGGGTATTCAGAATGCCATGTCAAGTCTGCTCTGCCCTGTTTGGGTCTTGGCAATATTGGCACCTTATGTAGGATGACCAATAAATGAAGAAACTTAGCACCACAGCTGATCTAGGGGAGGCAGAGGCCATGTGGCAAAAAAAGGGAGTTCGGGGAGCTGGTAATAAAGCACTGCACAGAGGGGAAGCTGCAAAACCAGTGAAGGTCATGTGCACTCAGATGTGGGTAGACCTTTTGTCAACAGGAGTTGACCGAGAGAAAATTGATGGGAAACCCAACACCCTGCTGTTAGAATAAGGGCAAGAACTAACTCCAGAGTAGTGGTTCCAACCCCTGAAACAGTAAGAAGGGAGAAGCAGCATTAAGGAAGGCTAAGAGGCCAGGTGTGTGAGCCATTTGCTTACAGGATTTCCTGCTGGAAGAGAAAAAGGTAGAGGAGGTTCCTGGTCAAGGTAAGAAGTCAGAAGGATCCCCCAACCAGGTAAGATCTGGATTCTTCAGGAACAACTAGGGAATGGCCCCAGTTCTCAAGTGGCATGTCTGTAGCAGGAAAACTCCATCCTGAGGAATGCCTTGAAACAGACCACAGACCAGATGGAGAGCAAGCAGAGTGCCGAGCCAGCTGAGCTCCAGCGGCAACTCACAAGGTCAGTAAGGAGCTGGTAGAGAAGTTGGAGGCTGCAGGGAAGGCTCTGGAAACCAGGGCAGCTGCCATAGAGAAGCCGGTCCTGTGGCTGCAGGCTGCTCACAAGGGGAGTGGGGAGGCCCTGCAGAAGTGCCCAGATGGGGTCAGCCAAGAGCCCTGCCATACACAGACCAGCCGGGCCAGCCTCCAGGCAGATGCAGAAAGGCCCAGGAGTGGCAGCAGCAGGCGGCTGAGCTGCACAGCAAGTCACAGTCCTCTGAAGTAGAGGTGAGGAGTAAATGTGAAGAGCTGAGTGGTCTCTATGGGCAGCTCACGGAGGCCAGGGTGGAGAACTCCCAGCTCATGGAGAGAATCTGGTCTATACGAGGCCCTGCTGGAGGCAGGCCAGCCAAATTGAGTTGACCAGCAGCAGACATGCCTCAAGGAGCTGGAGTTCCAGATGTCATGTCTGGAGAAAGAGGCCACTGAGCTAAGGGGGGCTGTGGAATAGTAGAAAGTAAAGAACTGCGACCTCCAAGAGAACTGCAAGGCCATGAAGATGCTGGTCGCAGCCAAGTGGGTGTGCGAGAGAAACTCCCTGACTCAGGCTGAGGAGGAATCGGGGAAGCAGCACTGCCTGTCCAAGGCACAGACCAGGGAGGTGCTGCGGCCTTCCTGGCAGTGGAGAGTATCACTGCCCTCGCCTCTGTGACTGCCCACACTATGTACCCTTTTCTAGGTTGGGTACAGGACTGGACCACTGAGCCACGTAGTGGGACAGCACAGATGCCAACTTGGTGAACTGGGGGCTATGTTTAGAGTAGCGCACTGCCCGCAGCCACAGCCCATTATAGGTTGGGCAGGAAGCATTGGGTCCCATGACCTACACATGCCTGGGTGCAGAACACAACACCCAAGCGAGTGAAAACTAGTCTCTTTAAGGAGGGGAGTGCCCCAATTCCTGAGGTTGTCTGGTATACTGGTAAGTCAGGTTGGGGGCAGCCTGCATGGTGGGTGGCTGTAGCCTTCCACCTGCCAGAAACTATTTGGTATGACATAGGAATGGCTGAAAGCAGCTGCTGGTTGCCAAGAAGCCATTGCTGTTAGTGATTTGTACAGACACCTGGGCTAGCTTTGCAGGGGTTGACCCTGTAGATGGCCCTGTGGCACCTAAACCACGGGATGGTTATGCATAGGCCATTGTGGGGCCAGGCCATGTGGCAAGAACTGTGGGAGCTGGGACACCAGAAACAGGTGACAGTGCATCACCTCACCAGATATGCTCTGTTGACCCATCCGGGTAATGATGAAGCAGACACCCTAGCCAAAGTGCAGTGGTGAGAGACTGCCCCGACATTGGAGAGATGTTGCCCTGTGGCTACATCACTGCTACATGCTGGACAGAAAAGCAGGTGGCCCACGAGCCTTGTTTGCTATAGCTTGTGCTGTCGTTGCTGTCGTAGTGAACGTCGTATATGGATGCAGGGCTCCACACCTTGCACAGGGACCCTTGTGGAAGACGTGATCATGTCGATTGTGAGGCATGAAACCCCAGTGGGGTCCAGTGTGGAGAAGATGAGTTAATTAGGCCTTTTCACCTGAAGGCCATCAGCTGCTGGGTTATTTTGAGTAACCAGGGTTAAGCCAGCAGGTGCCATGTAGTTGTGATCTTGATTAAGCAGTTGATGCCGTTATTAGTGCTTGATTCTGAGCCATTGTTCTGGCTGCTGTGTAAGGCTCTGAGGCACAGCCTGGGCGGGGGTGTAGGGTTTTCTTATGCTAGCTCATCTGACCCCATGAACTGCCCGAAGGTGGACATCCCCATGCTTGTTTGCTGACTGCCACGAGCTCGGTAAAGGGCATGTCATGGTTACCTTGGGCTCCTTGTTTGTTCTGTGGTCTGTCTAAATACCATGTGAACCTCCTCAGCTCAACCACTGGTACGACAGTCTACTTCCAGTTCCGTGAGCACTCTCCACACATCTTTCCATAGAGGCCGTGCGAGTTTGCACTCTCAACAACAGTGCGTGAGCGTTCCCTTCTCTTTGTACCTACCCCAGCATCTGTTGCTTTGGGACCTTGTAAAGTGACCTATCCTCACTGGGGTTAGGTGGTATCTTAAAGTGGTTTTGATTTGGATTTCCCTGATAATTAGGAACGATGAGCATTTTTTCATGTGTATATTGGCCATTCTTCTGTCCTTGTGAAAAGTTTCTGTTCATGTTGCTTACCCAGTTTTTAATGGGGTTCTTGTTGATATGCTTGAGTTCATTGTGTATGATGGTGATCAACCCTTTGTTGGATTTGTAGCTTGCAAATATTTTCTTCCTTTTTGAAGATTTGCTTTATGGGTTGTATTTTTTAGCTCTGCAAAACTCTTTTAACCTGACCAGGTCCCATTTATTTTTATTGCTATAATTGGCAGTGGGGTCTTCTTAAATTTTTTCCCTAGGCCACTGCTTCCCAACCTTCCGAATGCCATGACCCTTTAATACAGTTCCTCATGTTGTAGTGACCCCCAACCATAAATTTATCTTTTTTGCTACTTCATAATTGTAATTTTGCTACTGTTCTGAATCGTAATTTAAATATCTGATACTAGGTGACCTCTATGAGAGGGTCATTCAAACCCCTAAGGGGTCATAACCCACAGGTTGAAAACCACTGCCCTAGGCCAATAAGATAGTATAGGAAATACTCTTTTAGGGCAGTGGTTTTTGACCCCAGCCGTGCATTGCTGTGTTCCAACTCAGATAATTAAATCAGAGAGGGATTGATGTGGAGGCAAGGAAATCCCGGTGATGCTAGTATTTAACCAGGTTCTCAAAGCACTGCTCTCGGACAAGTTGGAGAGTATGAAGCAGTTGTTTTCCTCTTGATCCCCATCTTAGGAACTGGTGATCTCAGGCTTTCAATAAAACTACAACATACAGGAAGCTGGATGAAATGTTAAGTCATTTCTGTGAAGGAATAACCCCAAGGAGCCAGTGAGGGATGAGTGATACTCTTGGCAGGGTCCTGGGCAAGGTTTTTCGATGAAGACGGAAGCCTATGGTGGGCCAGCTTATTGTGGTGCCTGATATTTCTCTGGTCCCGTGGATCCAAGGGTGATGTCAGGGGATAAAGGCGGTGATTCAGGTTGTGACATAGAACAGGTGAGCAAGGGAATCCCAGATGAAAAGAAAGTGCCATCTTTCAAGAAGGGCCCTGACATTGAAGGAAGTGAGGAGGCCCATAAGGGATGGTTAGGACGGGAGCACCTTTCCTGGGGAGAAAGGTGACATCAAAGGGGAAAAAACACTTAATTCTACTGATATATGGTAAGTTATTATTTGAGAAGTGTGTTCTGTGCCAGACGCCGCTCTCATTCATTGTCGTTTAATGAATTTAGCTTCTCTGAGCACCTTTGGTCCTACCACTAGGTCTTCATAGCTTTTGTGGTGTTTTTGTTCTGGGGTCCCTGTCGTCTGCCGGTGTCAGTGCTGCTGGCCCCTTGGTCATCTGTGTCTGTGCCCTTCAGAGTGCAGCCTGATATGCAGTGGCACCTGGCAGTATGTTAGGATTTTGGAATTTCAGACCTCATCCCAGACCTGGGGAATCAAAACTTGCGTTTTAACCTGATGCTTGGGTGATCTGTATGCACATTGCAGAAAGTGTCTGGACTATTTGCATGCAGAGTCAGATTAGTCGTCTGTCAGGTGGAAGGCCTGGGGGAGAGAGGCTGTAGGAGACTCCCAGGTGGTTCTGATAGGGGGGCAGAGTCAGAACCTGTGCTGTGACACACGTTGCCAGTAATGACTCTAACAGCTTATGCCTGCTGTTTATTTTCTGTCAGGCACTATGTTAAGCTTTCTTATAATATCCTGTTTCACAAAAGAGAAACTGAGGCTCAAAGGGGTCTCAGTTCTAAAGCTCTAATTAGTCTCAGCTTGGATTTCAGCTCTGAACTCTTGTTTTTTTTTGAGACAGAGCCTCACAACTCACAGCAACCTCCAATTCCTGGGCTCCTCGCTTGGTGAACATCAGAGTTTATTACCATTTACTGAGCTCTGTGCCAGGGCACCATAGGGCACTGTTTTATTTTTTTGAGACAGAGCCTCAAGCTATCACCCTGGATAGAGTGCTGGGGCATCACAGCTCACAGCAACCTCTAATTCCTGGGCTCGAGCGAGTCTCCTGCCTCCGCCTCCCAAGTAGCTGGGACTACAGGCGCCCGCCACATGCCCGGCCATTTTTTGGTTGCAGCCGACATTGTAGTTTGGTGGGTCCGGGCTGGGTTCGAACCCACCAGCTCAGGTGTACGTGGCTGGCGCCTTAGGTGCTTGAGCCACAGGCCCCGAGCCTCAGCTCTGAACTCTTAACCGGACATGGGAGGGGGGAACCTCAGCTCTGGAGCTAACTATCCCTCAACCATCTGGGCTTCAAAATCATTGACCTTAAACTGGGGATGGATGTTCTGCCTGCTTTTCATCATTGTTAGGACCACATGAAGGGATTGCTATGAGAAGGGCTTTGTAAACTTTAAAACCTTAATACAAGACGATGTTCCTGGAGCCTTGTGTCCCCATCAGCCTTGGAGGGGGGGAGCTCGTGCTGCCTCAGAGACTTCCCGTCCCTCCTGCCATGCCCCCTGCGTGCTCTAGAGCGGTGATTTTTTCCACTGGAGGGCTGTGAGAGGGTGTAGGTGTGCCACAGAAACTTTTAAAGATCATTAATTTTTTTTTTTTTTTGTAGAGACAGAGTCTCACTTTATCGCCCTGGGTAGAGTGCCGTGGCGTCACACTGCTCACAGCAACCTCCAGCTCTTGGGCTTAAGCGATTCTCTTGCCTCAGCTTCCCTAGTAGCTGGGACTACA
>CAUYON010036993.1:0-43811 GCA_963573935.1 Arctocebus calabarensis | reverse complement strand
CTGTACATTGGTGCAATCATAGGGCACGATTCATATACATTCAGAAATGTTTTGATCATGCAAGGATGTTTTAAGAAGTACTAATCTATATTTGTGCTTTATCAATGGAATTGTAACATGAATCCCCAGAGTCAAGGCCTGGTGCATGCATTTTGAGTGGTTTCCAATGTGATTCCTGGTTAAAAATTGCACACTTCAGAAGTTAAGTGTTTCTAACAGACATAAAGAGGAAAACATAGATCAAAAGGAATATGATTAGTTCCAGAATTAGAAGCAGCTGAGTTTATAGGAAGATTTAAAAAGGAATCTGTGCTGAGCACACAAGGGATTTTCAAGCTTCTCTGCAGGGCTTAGGAAGCAGCCTGGGATCAGGTCCGCCTTGGCTAGGTTGGATGTCACCTGCCTCACCCCACACCCTGCCCTGAGGACATTGTGGGCTGGAGGGTGACGCTCCCCAGACTGCACTGTAGTCAGAGTCTTGAGTCACAGAGGAGGGTCTGTAACTGTGAGTCTTGGTGCTGCTGTACCCAGGGTCGCTGGGGCCATGTGCTGTGATGTGGCTGTGCTGTGACTCTACCCGTGCACACGTCTAGTCACCAGGGCTGGCCCAGGTGAGGGTGTCTCATCAGTGCTGCTCTGACATCACTCTGAGCCACTATTTTCAGTCCTTGCCGGACATTTGAACTCACTCGTGGATCTGATGAAAATGTCGATAGTGGCCAATATCCCACATCTCACTTTCCAGAGATCATTTATCTTGTAAAGTAGAGCCCAGGGTGCAGTTACCACTTTTAGAGATTCCCAGATGATGCTCAGGCAGAACCTAGAACCTTCTCTTTAAGGAAAAGGCCTTTGTATGAATATTTTAGGCATATTCAGTAATAATACAGTATGTAAATAAGTAAGAAATACATGCCAAAGTGAATGTAGGCAAGTATACAGCTTACATAGAACTTCAAATATGGGTTCCTCAGGAAAGAAATTTTACTTACAGAATTATGCTATATTTATAGTTGAAGGAGAAGAAATAGTTTCATGAAAAGAGAAGAAGAATCACTCCCTCATGCAGACAATATGCCACATTGGAAGACAGAAACTCTAACATGAAATTAATGGGCTTGACATTTATAGGAACAATCTTGCTAAACAAAGAGCAGGTTGGTTCTGAATAATACTGGATAATTTTGTGTGGGTTGCAAGTGTATGGAAGCTAATGTGAGTAATTAAAGACACACATATGTCACACAGATAGAGGCAGATACAGAGACACACAGACATACACAGAGAAACACACACACGCACACACAAGCAGACACACAGATATACACATTCATGTACAAATACACACACACAGACAGACAGACAGGTAGGGATATGCGCCTTGCAGTTGGGCCCTCAGATTTTTACTTGGTAACTCACGGGCTGATATGCAGGTGAAAGACAGGCAGTTAATTAATATATTTAAAATAGGTAGAAAATATTCATCAGTTCCAAGTCATCATAATTTGTTGATTTCACCTGTCATTCCTATTTTAGAAAAATATAAAGCAGGTTAATCATAATGCGAATGTTGAAATAGTTTTCTAGATATAATTATTTTTACATTGATTTAAAGTTAATAATAATAATTTTCACATTTATCATACCCTGATTGTCATAGCTGTTATGATTAAAAGAGTTAATGGATGTAAAAGTGTTTTCTAAATACACATCACTGTCTTCTCTGTGATTCCAGAACAGATGTTTTTATCCTTAATCTAATGAAAAACCAGATGATAATAAATGATTTATTCAAGTTAAGTCATGAGCAGAGTGATATTTAGACAGATCCAATGTCCTTTGTGTCTGGCTCTTTCCACATCTGTCATCCCCATACACACACACACACACACACACACGTGTGCATGCCTGCACACACATATGCATGTCTTACACACTCCCACACACTAATGAAAATACTCACACATACATTCCTGTGTACACACACACACATGCTCAGTCACACGTCACACATACATACACATACATGTGCACACGCATACACATACGTGTACACATATACACACAAGCACACAGAGTTTGCAAACTTACATATACCAGCACCTATGATGTCGCCTATCACCACACACACACACACACACACACGCTCCTATCTATTCATGTGTATATACGTGCGAATGTTTACACCTGTTTGTATCAATACATTTCACTGCATAAAGGAAACTAAGTGACCACAGAAGTAGAATTGGCATTTTTCTGGTTAGACTCACTGCACAGTCACATTCTCACTCTATCCTGGGTTTCTTGTGACATTTTCCCAGCCATGGGAAGCTCCCATCTCACAAGAAGTTTGAGTCTCTCCAATCATACAGAATGAATTCCTGAGAATTTTCTCTGAAAAATACCAGTCATCAGATCTAGTGTACTTTTTGCAGCTGGACACATGTGTCTACAGCTGTTCCCTGGTGTTGACCCTTGTGACCTCCTGTTATGACTTGTGTTCCCCAGACTACCTAGATTAAAGGGTGGGGACCAGGACGACAGCTTCTCCTGTGTGCGCACCTGCTAGGTGGCATCCATTTACCTGTTCACCTGTTTAGTCCTCATAACTGGCCTCCTCAGGCCATGTGCTCCCACTCTGTAAAGGCAAATGTACAGATTCAAAGTTGTGTCCACCACACAACTATTGGGACCAGCATCCCCTCCAATCAAACCTGAGTCTCCATGGTCAACTGCACATCTATTTGTAAGAATAACCATCCCTACAAATCATCTCCAAGAGGAATTTCCACGGACTTCTCTAATATGTCAGAATAAACTACTTTTAGCAATCCAAACATGGGCAATCCTTCTGGGTATTTTACTTCCTAATAATTATTTATGCATTACCTTTTGCAATGTAGGATTTGTGCTCTAGGAGGGCTAGGGGAAAGAAATGGCAAAGGGACGGGGGAACCCAGTAAAAAAACTGAAGAGGTGGACGCATTTTTATACCCTACTGCGCCATCCCCATTTTCACCTGCTTGCTGGGCTGTTCTGATGAACCTCACCGAGGTACTTTGTTTGTGCTACCAGTCACTTTGCATTTCCCCTCCCACCACATTCTGTAGAACACTCTCCGGAACTCCCCATTCCAGGAACCCCAGTTCAAGAGATTTCTACTTTTTCAGGAGGCTCTTGAAGACAAAGGCCAGGAGCTTCTGATGTGAAGATGAAAAGAGCCACTAAAGTGGTCGCACCCTCTGCTTTATCTTTTACATTTTAGTCCCCAGTGCACACTGTCTACATTTCTCCCCTCTACATATGTAGACTGTCCCCTGAGACTGTGTGTCACAGAGAACACCATCTGTCACGTGTCTCTCTCAGCACATCCTCAAGGGATAATTTTGTTATCTCTGACCTGCCTCAGTTGCTGGGATTCAGTTCAATAACACACTGGAAACACAAAACACCCTGAAACACCATAAGAAACTGAATATCTATATCATGAGAAAAAGAAGAATAACATCACCCTCCTCTCCGTTATTTATCTACTACGACAACAAAGAAGAAAATAGTTCATGCAGGACCAAACTTATTTGGGAAAACATGGTCAAGTCTGGTCCTAAAGAATAAATAATTCCTACCCAGGAATTTACAAAGGATGTCTTTGTGCTCACCTCTCTGGAGAAGCAGCTTGTTTTATCTGGCTCAGTTTTCCACTTGAATAAGTCTCTCCCCGCTGTAGCATATGGAAATGAAAGTGTTTCTTGTTGGTGTCTCTGTATTCACTGAGAGACTTTTTTCTTTTAAATAGAGCTGCATTAATCAAAATGCCTCCCAAGTTCAGACATCATGTTGTTTCCATTTCTCCAATGCTCATCTCCAAGTTCCCTTCACACCTGAAGATTGAACATTCATTTTTTATAACTGTGCTAAGGTGGTAGATGTGATATTGAATTTTTTCCTACTTTCAATTTACTATTTTGGGATACTTTCTTAGATCATTTCAATGAGAGTGTGATAGGCCCATATACAATTCTAACATTCTTTATATAACCATAAAACTTCATTGAATACTCATATAAATTTGCTAGACATCTAGGATATATTCAAAATCATAATACACTTTAGCTTAAATGTATGCATGTCTGCTACAAATAAGACATGCACAGGGAAAGGAAATCACATTTAAATTGCACATGAAATCAGTGAAGAAAAGGAACAGAGATTCGGACCAGCACATTTGGTCTTTCCAACAATAGCCAGGCCTATTAGTGCTGGGAAAGAGAGGCTCTTATGGCTAATTTGAGTAAATTAGCATGGAACAGAAAGCCAAGAATTGAGACTGGCATTATGGGTGATGCTCTCCGATCACCCAAAGGGGACCAGCTACCTGTGGTGACTGTGGGGCGTGATCTCAAATGTTCTGACACAATAGGTCCCCCTGTGTGATTTGGTGGGCTCTGAGGAGGAAGAGCTCTCAAAGAGTCTTACCTTTGATGAAGGATATGTTGATTAGTAGGATATAAGCACTCCAATTTGTACAAATAATCGACACATTGAATCTCATAATGACATAAAAGTATTCATCATGATCTATGTACAAATGACTTAATAAAAAAAAAAAAGAGTCTTACCTTTGAGAGAACTCTCTGAGAATGGAGCGTTAAAACAAATGTGCTGTATTATGGAGTATTTTCAAAGTATTAACTTCCTATTAGTTTCATATCAGTATTCAGTACAGTGGATACTTGCTATTCCATCCTTGTGATGCTTTACTTCCTATGCATTATTCAAAATGTTAGATTAATATATTAGTGCAGAGTTGAAAACCAATATAATCACACGAATTTTGTGTTTTGACCTTTACTTATTTGCTCTTACTGAAGAAAATTTGGGGGGCTTTTTAGTTTTTGTTGTTGGATGTGCGTGCTTCATAGGACAACGTGTGGGAGGCCATGAAGGCTGGTGCAAACGTCTAGTGAGAGGACGTTTGTTTTTGGACTTTGTTTTAAGTGGATTTGATTTGCTGAATCAACAATTTAATAGGAATTTAAATGTATTAGAGAGAGAAATGAGCAAACACCACACCCAATGCCTGTTTAGTTCCTCTTGTTATTCTGTCCTCTGTGCAGAGCAAGAATCCTGCCAGAGTGAATGGAAGCAGATACCAGAAGGAGAAATTTCGGGATTCTGTAGTACAGCTAGACTCAGCTGGCATGTTTTTAAACCTTCAAGGATCTACCTTCCACGATGCAGAAAATTCATAATGATGCATCAGATGTTTTCCCAGTAAGATTGAAAGGGAGAGAGAGGTGTCCATTCTCACTACTTCACCTCAATGTTGTCATGAAAGTTCTAGCCAATTCAATAGGCATAGAAAAGAAATAAAGGCACAGATGCTATAAAGAGGAAGGAAAGTCTCTTTACACAGATGACATGAATTTGTATATAGGAAATCATATAGAATCTAGACAAAAATCTGCAAGATCTCATGAACAAATTTAGCAAGATCAGGCACATAAGGTTAGTACACAAATATCAATTGTAACTTTACATCCCCAAACAAACAGTCTGAAAACCAAGTTAGAGTAAATTATTTCATTCAAAACAACACTCTAAAAATGAAATATTTAGGAACAAATTTTTCAGGAGAAATACTAGATATGCACACTGAAAACTACTAAACTTTGCATATAGAAATTAAAGGTCTAACTAAATTTAGACACATACTATTTCTGTGTGTCAGAAGGTTCAATATTGTTGAGATGACAATTTTTCCCAATTTGATCCAGAGATTCATTGAAATATTTGTTAAAATTCCATCAAATATTTTTATAGAGATTGACATGTTGATTTTCAAGTAAACATGGAATGCAAAAGACAGAATAGCCAGAAACTATTTTAATACTAAGAAGAAAGCTGAGGTGCATATGCTACCTGATTTTAAAACTAATTATAAACTTACAGTAGGCAAGACAATGAAGTGCTCATGTAAAGGCAAAAATAGCAACCAATGGAACAGAGGAAGAGTCCAGTAATAAATCCCAGTATTTATGGTCGTTCTATTTTCAGAAAAAGGACCAAGACAATTTAATGGGGAAAAGCTAGTGTTCTAAACAAAGAGACCATTGCCTCAAATGATTCATGAAGTTTTACTCAAATGGATCATAGTCCTAAATACAAGACTAAAAAGTGTAGAGTTTTAAAAAAAGAAAACATAGGAGAAATATTTGTGTAATTGGTTTAAATAAAGATTTTTTTTTTTTATGGGAGACTAGAGCATGATCCTTGAGAAATTAGACTTCATTAAAATTAAAAATATTTTTTTGAAATAATTCACCAAGTGAATAAAAATGGTAAGCACCCTCTACGCACAAACACTTGCTACAGACTAGGAGAGATATTTGAAAATCAGATAATGTAGAACTTAACTTTAGCCAATATAAAGTATTATTTCAAATCAGTAATAAAAAAGAAGGCAGACAACCCACTGCTAGAAGCAGTAAAATATCTGAAATACGTTACACTGAAGAAGTTATTCTAACTGTTGAAAATGTGCTCAAAATCATTAGTCTTTAAGGAAATACAAATTAATGATATACTGCCAGACACTAACTAGTATGGCTTCAAGACAATTAACTGACAATATTAAGTGTTGGCAAGAGGGCGAGAAAGCAGGAAATCTCTTACATGGCTCTTGGGAAGGTAAACAAATAAAGCCATTTTGCAAACCATTTTGGAAGATCTTGAACACTTGAAAGTGTTTTGCACATTGTTGGGGTCCTGCTCTGGGAGCAGGGTCTGCTAAGACCTATGGAACTGGCCGTGAATGACTAAAGAAATAAAAAGTTGGAAACAAGGAGAAATAAAGAGACAAGAGACACAGAATAGAATTTTCAAAGGTGAGGACTACCACCCATTTGTGGGGTTCCAGCAATGGCCTCAAATGTCTGTTCCACTCAGCTTTTATTGAAGGCTATTAGCCCAGAGGGTAAGCTGAGGGAGGGAACAAAGATGCCAGCTGTTTCTCTGAGTGAGCATATCAGCTCCTATTGTTTTATAATCATTAACTTTAAGGGTCTGAGCAGCCTTGAGAAATCGGGAACCTGAGCCTTGTGTGGGGGCAGCCCCCTGTCTGAGGTCACACACAGATTCCTAGGTAGTGGTTAAACTCTGATAGTTCCCTGTGTAGTAAAACACCGCTGGTGTCAATATCCTCTGAAGAATCAATGGGAGAGAGAAATTTTCCTCTCATCACCACCACAGAGGATCTTCCTCTGCAATAAGGGATATAAGCTCTCCTGTCCATATTTCAGGGCTTTAAGCTGTTCCTTGATCTCTGCTCCAGCCAAATGCAAATCTTCACAATGGGTATCTGCTTTGTCTATTTCCTGGGCAGGAAATGACCTAGTTAGTGTATCTTTCCAGGCCTTGCCATGGCCTCTTTTATGGCCATCATTCCTAAGAGTGTTCACAGACCCAGTAAGGATGTTTGTAAGCTGTATCTCCACCCACCCCAATAGGCCAGATTTCTAGGAAAAGCAGGAAACTTGCTCTGATAAGAAATTTAGCAGTGGCTGATTTAAAGGCAAACTAGCTGACTTTTCTTTGTTCCTGTTCACTCAGCTTACTTTGTAACTTTTCTCTTTTTCTGGGGGGTGTTTTCCCTTGTCAAGAATGGTTTCTATGGTCCCCTTTCTACCTGCACACATGACTCAGCTCTTACAGACATATTTAAGAAAAATGAAAATGTATTTCCACAAAAAGACCATTACCCAAATACTTTGAGAAAGTTTGTGCATAGAAGGTACTGTAAACACCCTGAGTAAGTGACAAATTGGTAAGCAAATTGTGTCACACCCATGCTGTGAAATTTTACTCAGCCATAAAAACAGTGGCATAACTATGTGTTGTAATGTCGATGACTGTCTGAAGGACCACTTTAGGGAAAAGACAGAAAGACTACATGTTGAATTGTCCCATTCGTACCATATATGTAGAAAACAAAACAAAAGGAGACAGAAAACAGATCAGTAAATGCTTGGGGCTTGGTATGGAATTGGGTTTAACTACAAAAGCGCATGAAAAAACTTCTATAGGGTGATGGAAATGTTCTAAAACTGGATTGTTGTTATGGTTGCAGAATCACATACATTTCCTAAAAGTCTTTGAACTGTAAACCTATGAGGGGTGAATTTTATGGAATGCAAATTATCAGCAATAATGCTGTTTAAAAGCACACAAGAGAATCAGAAAATGATTTAGAGAGAGTTGAACATTGCAGTGTTCAAAATTGACTAATTTACTCTCTACTTTAATCAGCCATGCATTTGCACATCTATTTTTTTACCAAAATATTTTCACAAAACACGTTTACATGATAAGGTCAAAGCTCTGATGAAAATAGGTAGAGACGTTTGTTTAAATATAAAAGTAAAATCACATCATAATAAAGATATTTGTACCAGAATGTTTATTGTAGCCCAATTCATAATTGCTAAGTCGTGGAAGAAGCCCAAATGCCCATCCACCCATGAATGGATTAATAAATTATGGTACATGTATACCATGGAATACTATGCAGCCTTAAAGAAAGATGGAGACTTTACCTCTTTTGTGTTTACATGGATGGAGCTGGAACATATTCTTCTTAGCAAAGTATCTCAAGAATGGAAGAAAAAGGCTAAAACATAATTATAGCACAAGAACACAGGCAAAAGGGAAAGGGTGGGGAGGGGAGAAGGGAAGATGGGTGGAGGGAGGGCAATTAGTGGGATCACATCTATGGTACATCTTAGAAGGGTACTGCTGAAACTTACTAAATGTAGACTATCAATGTCTTCATATAGTGATTAAGAAAATGCCATGAAGGCTATCTCTAACAGTATGATCAAAATATTTCTGATTGTATATGAAGTAAGCACATTGTGCCCCATGATTGCACCAATGTACACAATTATGATTTAATAAAATTATGGAAAAAAAAAAAAGAATAACTAGTTTCCAAAACAAACAAAAAAAAACTAGCGAGAAGAATGGCATATTAAACTTTCCTGCATTTAACTTGTTCTCTTTTTCTGACTTAATGGAAGACAAATGGATTCTCATATCTGCTTCTGTGTTCAGTTGATATATTGCTTTGCCTAAAGCAAATGAAGAAAATATAGCCTAACACAAATACGTACTCAGAAAAGAGAGGAATATTTTCATAGCTCTTATTTGTGGGTATTTTTCTGTGACATTACCCCCAAACTTGACAAGTGGCAGCTTCTTAAGGATTGGCTGCAATGTGAAATCTGAAACTATATCAATAAATTCTCGCATCCTGTTACATTAAAATCCTTTGGTCTATCTTGTACTTTGAATAGATATTTTACTCAAGTAATTTTGTAAAATCATGCATCAAGAAAATATCAAGTTCACTAACATATGCAGATCTTCCAAACGTTGATATATTTCTCATACAACTGCCTAGCTCATGGTAGTGGATATATGCTTTCCAAAATTCAAATTTCATCATTGACACCAGTAAAGCAATTGTCTCCCTCAAAGTGACAAGTTTACTTTGTTCATTTTTGAGAAAGCATCAAATACTGAAGTCTGAATTATCATGGTTTTTCAGTCTTTTGTTCAAGTAAAAATG
Organism: Arctocebus calabarensis; assembly: GCA_963573935.1. Taxonomy (NCBI): domain Eukaryota; kingdom Metazoa; phylum Chordata; class Mammalia; order Primates; family Lorisidae; genus Arctocebus; species Arctocebus calabarensis. Next base: position 34,183 of record CAUYON010036993.1, on the reverse strand, counting down.
AAATCTTAAACTTTCACTCCTCAAGATAAATGCTGATAATAGTATTACTTTGCAAATATTTCCATTATAGGACACAATAAATGATAAGCTTATCAAACTTAAGGACTAAGTTTTTCAGTATTAAAAAATATATAAATGTAAATTAAGAGATGAAAGGAAAGTCCTGTAATGTTAAATTTGAATTGTATATGTTTGTATACACATGTGAATAAATATAAACAAAAACTGTGTGAGAGAGAGAGAGTTTCTTGTACTGAACAAGACAAAGAAGCAGGGACAGCCCAAAGGCAGTAACTGTAACTGATGTCCAGATCCCGGCTTCCAAGAATCACTCTCACTGAAAGGAACCTTGGGAAATATCTGATTTTAGGCTCGGGGTGCAGACAACACAAGGTGCACCTAAGACATTTTGTCCTAGAAAGCAAAGGACCCAAGAGCCAACCTAAACAGGCACCTGTTGATCAAACCTGGAAGAGTGAGAGCATTAAAGAGAAATATGATAGTAAGAGATTATAACACTCTTGACTAAAGAGTATATAATGACACTCAAATGAAAGTGAGAGAGAGTGACATAAGAGGGGGGATGAAAAAACTTTACTAGATAATAAATGTATGAGAAATTATACAATTAGAAAACCCCAAGAAATAGTCAATTTAAGCAAGGCTTTCTGGTAGATGCTAAAATCATTGAATGAAAGGCTGTTGAGTAAGGAGAGAACATGATCTCCAAGAAGCACTCTCGGATTACTAGATAATTACAAAGGAGAAAATGTACCTTTACAATGTAGAGGTCTGGCAGTCACCTCATTAACCAAATGATCAAATTAGCACCATCAATAGTGGAAGAATATGACATTTCTCACCTCTTAATATGATGCAATAAGTATACAACATTACTTACTAAGTATCTTGCCAAAAATGTTTAATGTTAATCAAGAGGAAACAATGAGACAAATCCAGAATGTGGGATAGTCAATAAAACAAATGATCCGAGCTCTTAAAAAAAAAATTCAATAATGAGTTAAGACAAGAAAAGGCAGGAGGACAATTCTAGATAAAAAGAGCAATGAAATGCACAGCATGAGCCCTGACAGTCCCCTGGATGGAGGCTACAGAAGAAATTTGGGGACAGTTGAAAAAAAATTAATATGGAATATATCAGATGATCTTATGGAATTAGTTGCTAATTTTCTTCAGTGTGTTTATATGAGAGAATGGCCCTATTTGAGGAAATATATGCTGAAGTAATAGGGTTGAAGTGTCATGATTTTCAGAACTGATTTTCAAGTGGTCAGAAAACAGTAGGAGATGGCTCGGCGCCTGTGGCTCAGCGGGCTAAGGCACCAGCCAATACACCTGAGCTGGCGGGTTCGAATCCGGCCCAGGCCCGCCAATCAGCAATGACGGCTGCAACCAAAAAATGGCTGGGGTTTGTGGCGGGCGCCAGTAGTCCAAGCTACTTGGGAGGCAGAGGGAGGAGACTCGCTTGAACCCAGGAATTGGGGGTTGCTGTGAGCTGTGATGTCACAGCACTCTATCCAGGGTAACAGCTTGAGGCTCTGTCTCAAAAAAGAAAGGAAGGAAAGAAAGAAAGAAAACAGAGGGAGAGAGAGACAGAAGGTGAGAGAGAGACAAAGGGAGAGAGAGACAGAGGGAGAGAGACAGACAGAGGAAGAGAGAGTGACAGAAGGAGAGAGAGAGACAGACAAGATAAAAGGAATGTGGCAAAATGATAACAACTAAGACCAGGTAGCAAAGAATATATAACCGGACAAGTGGGATTTGCTTCTATAAGCAATGAAAACTACCCAAAATTCAGGTGCAGGGAAGAGAGGAGCTGGAAACAGAATTGGAATCTTATCATCGGGTGGCAACGCAGAGTAGATGGACCAGGGAAGGCAAGGCTGGAAAAGCAGGAAGCCCATCGTGCAGTACCCTGGCAGCACTGATCAAATGGCCCATGTTTCATCCATTACCATAATCTGTCTCGGGTGAGGGTAATAGCAGCCTGATGACACAGAAGCTGCTGTCAGCTGTCCTCTGAGAAAGGAGAGTCCCTGGTTCTGTAGAATTAGCACTTTTGATGTCCCACAGTGTTTACATTTTATTTACTCTTTCAGCCAAAACTTTGTCCTTTTCTGCTCAGATTTTACTTTGTGAGAGGGCTGCAGCAGCTCTGCTGATTCACCACCAGCCCATCTCCCCCTCTGTGGTGGTGGCTTTGCCTCACAGAGAGGTCTAGTCGCTAATCTTCTATTTGTCCAGTTATTTGTCAACTTCAGGAGTTATTTCCATTGTCTTTCAGCTTTTCTGTTTGAAAAAATAGAAATGAAGTTGACTTTCTCCTCTAATACATGTAGATGCGAGGCAGTTTTAAGCAAGTCAGACAATTTAGGAAAATGCATAAATTCTGGCCAAAAATAGGTGAAGAACAGAGTCCCTGGGACAGCAAGGACTTTGAAAAGTCTAAGGACTCTCTCTTATATGCCTACACTCTTCATCTCTAAGTGATGCTTTAAAGAGAAGGAGGCAATAAATTATATTCATTTTACCTTCTTGAGCACTCACATCTAATACTATTCTGGAAGGTCTAGTCAAAATAATAATAAACTCATAGAACATTGGAAAGAGAAAATACTATTTTCATAAGAGGACTTAAAAGAACCAACAAAACCAATTAGGACTGTTAAAAAGAATACAATATGATAATTTTTAAAACACAGAGATCAATAACTTTCCTAAATATTAGCAATGATCCATTAGAAAATTTAAGGGGAAAAAAGATCCCGAAGCAAGAAAAACTAAAAATCTCGGTACTTAGAATTTAAGGAAATGTGTAGGAACGATGCAAGAACTATGTGAGATCATCACTGAAATAGTGAGGAACACGGTTTACTTGAAGGGGACGCCACATTCATAGACAGAAAGACTGCATGCTGCGAAGATGTCAATTCTTTCAAAGTAACTTCTACGTTGAATGTAATTATAATCAAAACTTCAAAGAGATTTTATTTTTTGATTGGCAGTGGCTGAAGAAGGGAAAGGATCAAGAAGGAAAGGGGAAATGTGATTCCAAAATGCCTTCAGATGTATATAGGACCAGGAGAGCCAGGAACAGTCTAAGGAAGAAGAAGAAGGAGAGAGCACAACTTAAACTAACAAATAAAATGTGAAACAAATCTATTAAAAAAGAAAACTGCAATATTAGCATAATGGCAGGCAGGAATACCAGTGGATGAGAGTAGAAGATCCCTGATCACATTCAGTATATTTAAGAATTTAGCAGACAAAAATGGTGACATATCAAATGAGTGAAGGAAGAAATAAACTGTTCAATAAATGGTGCTGGAACAATCAAGATGGTCACCGGGAAAAGATAAAGTTATATTCCCTGTTGATCAACTGCCAACAAAACAAATTCCATAAAAGAAAATTAAAACCATAAAAAGAAAAAAAGTACTTGTAAGTGAACATTGCTATGCCCTTTCAGTAGGGGAAGGGCTGTCTATGCCTAACCAAAGAAGAAACTTTACAAAGCAGAAGTTAAAGCCTTGCCCTTGAGAACAGGGGCCCCTGGTACTGAGGATGCAAACTGGTACAACCTTTTTAAAGGGCAGCAAAGCACATGAAAATGAAAATGAGTCCATTTTCTTTAAGCCAGGATTAGCAACTCTAAGGTTTTTACCTTAAAGAGATAATCACAGGCACGGTGCCCGTATCTCAGTGGTTAGGGTGCCGGCCACAAACACTGGGACTGGAGGATTCGAACCCGGCCCGGGCCAGGTAAAACGACAACTGCAGCATAAAAATAGCCGGGTGTTGTGGCAGGCGTCTATCGTCCCAACTACTTGGGAGGCTGAGGCAAGAGAATCACTTAAGCCTAAGAGTTTGAGGTTGCTGTGAGCTGTGATGCCACAGCACTCTACCAAGGGTGACATAGTAAGACTCTGTCTCAAAAAAAGGTAATCACAAAAGTATTACCTATTTCCAAAGATATTTAAGAGTTGTTACAATGGTGAAAGATAAAAATAATCTAGATGCCCATCGAGGGGAATGGCTAAAATAAATCACAGTGACTATTTCAGCAGAGCATCAGGCCTCCGTTAAAGGTGATAACAGAGATCTGTACTTATGGACACAAAATATGTCCGAGACGTATCATCAAATGGATGGAGGGGTGGGAAGAGGGGAGAAGAAGCAAAACTCTGGGCCATTTACCAAATGACTTTAAGGCAAAACTCAACAGTTTCAAGAGAAGCCCAAAAGCGAAGAGCACTAGATCTGTGCCCTCCCTCTGGCCCAAGTCACAGACTCTTCCAGGGTCTCAGTCTCTCAGACTATAAAATGGGGATAAAAAAACACCAGTGTCAGTATCATACACCTCACCATCCCAGGGTGCTCTGAAGATTAATTAGCTGGTATTTGTGAAGAACGTAGCTGTACTGAGTTATTACAGAAAATTTTCCACTAGGCTCCTCAGCACTTTAAAGTTCTTAAGCAAAACTAAAGAAGTTTTGATGAAATGCCCCAAAGACAAGCACACCTGGTAATGACGAAGCCATAGAAGAAACACCCTGGCAACCTTGTCCCCAGCCTTCTGCACCAGGCAGGTGCAGCACTCAGTTGAGGCTGAGCCAGAGTTTCATCAGCACTCCCCTGGGCTGAGGTCAGCATGCAGCGACTGCCTCTGGCCCTCAGAGGGGACGATTATCACACTGTCACCCACATCCCCAGGGCTCCTTATTAGTGTAATAGAAACCCTTCACACTCTCAGAGACTGACAGAGACTGAGCCTAAAAAGAGCACGTGTGTACAGGCACTCCCCCCTAGTCCACAATGAGGGGTTCAGGGACAGATGTGCACAGCTCCCCTCTGCCCATCCTATGGAATTCTGATCCCACAGCCAAGCGCTTGGGGATATGAAGGGACATAATGCATTAGCAATACCACAAACTCCCACCAGGAGGATAGACAAAGGTTATGCCACTCAAAGGGCAGCCAGGACACAGCTAATCCCTGTCCAAACACTGCATCATGCCAGTGAACACTGGCAGAGGACACCTGGACAAAGTAGGCTTCAGCGGCAGCCCTTTCAGGGCCCCTTCCACCCAGGTCTCTGTGGAATATCTACAAGCCACTTCCTGAGTGCCAGCCAGCCCAGGAAAACAGAATGCTGTGTCCTGTGTAGGGGCTGGGCCACTAACACTCTTCAGAATTGTTCCACCTTCTTTTCCCCTAATTCCTGTGCCTTTTTCTGTATGTCTCATCCTGTCTCTCAAATCTATTCCTGTGTGTCCAGAGGGACCGAATGAAGCAAGTTCTACTGTTATGATGCAACGCCCAGCCACAGGTGAGGCCAGGACTCTTCTGAAAACCTAACAAACGGGCACCAGCCACTTGTGTGCTGCTTGACAGCGCCAGGTGCTGACAAATAGCGACCTCCAGGGTATTCCTGGTAAACAGGGCACCGCGCCCCCCACCCTTGCGCGAACACACACACACACACACACACACACACAGCGCTGCCAGCTCTGCTCTCACACCTCGAAAACAAATTATTTTAACCATTCTCTTCCCTGAGGATTAGAGCTCTAATTTGAAGCACAGAGCTCCTTGGCTTGTCTCTCACACATGCAGAACATTCTGATAGGTTAAATGCTGCTGCTTAATTACTGTAATGAGAGGTGCTTTTTTTGGGTTTCCTCAAACATTAATTTTTCCCTCTCTAATTTTACACTGAAAACCTTTTTTGGCATATTTTTCTCCATAATTTCCTCATCTTTCCCTCGCTATGTAAGTAGGAAAGGAGGAAGGTTCTTCAGGGCAATACCTGGAAGAGGCACCAGAAGTGAATGGATAACACTAAATGTCCAAACTATTTATTAAAATAATTATTTTTAAGTTTTTAAATTTTAATTAAAAAAGTAAGTCCACTGAAGTGACTACAGAAAGTACCCCAGGTAGAAACGGTCATCAGTAGGGGACACAGCAGAGCGGTGTCAGGCAGTGTTGGGGGCAGGGTCAGTCCGCAGGTGAACCTGAAGAGGGAAAGGGGTGTTGCAGGGGTGCCTGACGTAAGTTGTGCTACAGCCCCAAACTAAGGAGGCTGTTTTCCCCAGGAAGGCTGCACAAAATCAGACTTAAGCCTGGTAAGAAGGAACTTGCTTTTACACTATTTTTTAAAAATGTACAACCCTGGCTCGGCGCCTGTGGCTCAACGGGCTAGGGCGCCAGCCACGTACACCTGGCAGGTTTGAATCCAGCCCAGGCCTGCCAAACAACAATGACAGCTGCAACCAAAAAATGGCCAGGCGTTGTGGCGGGCGCCTGTAGTCCCAGCTACTTGGGAGGCGGAGGCAAGAGACTCACTTAAGCCCAGGAATTGGAGGTTGCTGTGAGCTGTGATGCCACCGCACTCTATCCAGGGTGACAGCTTGAGACTCTGTCTCAAAAAAAAAAAAAAAAAATGTACAACCTTTAAGTTTTTTAAAGCTGCAGATCATTATTCACCACCCAAACAAGCTTTCTGCCCCAGGTGCCAGAGCTGGGCCGAGCTGCCTGGGAACATGAAGGCTGCAGTCACTTAAGGGCTTTAAAGACTTTGCCACAGCTGCAGTGCCACAACAGCCCTACAATCAAGCTGGGCCAGAGGAGGAGCTTGAAGAAGTTAAAATGCCTTCTCTGTCCCTCCCCAGGGGACCTGGAATCAGCATCATGAAGTTCCCTGACTGCACCCTGCTCTGGGGTCTCCCAGGAAGTCAGCTAATGCAGGAATCAATTTTGTCATCCTCGTTCCTTTGGGAGCTTCTGGCCTTTAGGCTTTCTGCCTCTGCTCTGTGCATTTTTACACTTCTGACTCCACCAATTTTTGTAAGAGTAAAGATGCCACAAAGACCATCTGCTACCAGAAAACCAAGGTGTCTGCAAGGTCAGGTAACTAACCATCACATCACAGGGTGTGCTCGGAGGACCTCACAATTGTTGAGGCCAGATCTGGACAACAGCTATCACAAGATCAGTGGAAGCACATGCAGACCTGACTGAGAAGGACAGATGACTGGAGGGGAGGGAAGCTGAGCTTTCTAGAAGCTGAGCTTTCAGTGGAAGGTGGGAGTAGTAGCCTACTGTAACATGGTCCGAGTCAGTGAGACCTCCTCTTTGAGACCTTCTCTTCTTGGCAGGACAGGCAGCTTCACCAGGAGGCAGAGTGACAAGGCTTATCAATGAGAAATCATTTCCAGATAAAATAACACTTGCTTCACAAAGGTCATCTTCTCTTTTTTCAGAGAGCTTCAAATTTCAGCGAAACCACTTAACAATGTGTGAGGAGAGCAAGCCTAAGTCTCCCTGCAGAAGCAATGCTCAAAGCCAGAAGCAAGAGACACTGCCTGGTGGTGGCAGGTCTGCATCTGCACAGCCACTAACTGCACCACAGAGTCCCGAGTCCTCCCCTCCTGTGTCTTCTGCCCTCACACGTCTCACTCCTGGGCCAGAGCTCCTTCTACTCTTTTATCTGTTTTTCTCCATGCTAGCTCCGTAAGCCAAAAATCTAGACATACACCTAGACTCTTCCCTTCTTCACTGTGGAATCCATCCGCCCATCCCTACAATAACTGCCCTAGTTCATTTATTATTCCCCACTGCTAAATGCTCACCCTACCTACAGAGAAAACTCTCTGAAACACTAGTATGTCATGCTACTACTCCACATAAAACTCTTTGATAGCTTCCCCACTGTCCACATAATAACAAAATCCAAACTCTTTTAACTCGAGTTGACACATGTAAGGTCTGCCATGATCTGGCCCCTGCCCTACCTCTCCAGTTCACCAACTGGCTTCCTGAAGCTCTTGCCCCAGAGACTGAGTTTCATCACATCTTCTGCATGAACTGAAGTCACACTCTGCCTTAAGTCTTTAAGACAAGGAATCCGTTTGGAGGGCTCCAACAAGGTGACCTCCTCTAAGAAGGCGCCTTTTTGTTTGTTTGTTTGTTTATTTGAGACAGAGCCTCAAGCTGTCACCCTGGATAGAGTGCTGTGGCATCACAGCTCACAGCAACCTCCAATTCCTGGGCTCAAGAGAGTATCTTGCCTCCACTTCCCAAGTAGCTGGGACTACAGGCGCCCACCACAACGCCTGGCCATTTTTTGGTTGCAGCCGTCATTGTTGTTTGGCAGGCCTGGGATGGTTTCGAACCCGCCAGCTCAGGTGTACGTGGCTGGGGCCTTAGCCCGTTGAGCCACAGGTGCCAAGCCAAGGCGCCTTTTTAAACTCTTCCCCACTACTTCTCTTTACTCACCACAAAACTGACTGCACTCCCTCCTTGGACCTGCATACATACACCTGTCATAGTACCTGTAACATTTTATTACCCATACTATATCTGTTTACATATCATGGAATTCTACTAAACTACAAATATTAAATCTAATTTTTTGTATTTTTAGTGCTTAGCACAAATGGACATGGGGGAAATGGACATTTAATAAATGATTAGTGAATGAATAAACAGATGATTTTTACACTCAATCATACTGGCTATATGTGCTAAACAATCTGGGAACTCACGATTTATACACACACATATATAGATATACAGATAATAGACATATGAAAAAGAGAACAAATTCAGAGCAAATGATTCTAAAAAGCAGATAATTTTAAAACGTTTACGTTTCATTGAAGTGTGATTGTGTTTTTATTAGACTAACATTAAAATTAGCTTGCATCCCTGATAGTACACTGCATGGAAGGGGAGCAGAGCTGGTTTAAGATAAAACTTCTGCGATGAATCATTCACAAGCGAATAGCTGAGAACTAACTCTATCTGTACATATTCTTGGTTCACCGTGAAATCCTTTTAAACAAATATCTACCATTTCCCCAAAAACAAACAGAGTAATTATGGTAAGACCTTGTTAGTTTCAGGCTGTATACGTAATATACATTCACTGCCCTGGAACCACCTCTAAATAATCTCCAAACTGAATCTGTGCTGCTGGGATAAAGCTTCCTAATGCACCAGCCTCCGGTGCTCTCTGTAATGACATCCGAGCTAATGGAGATGAGCTCTGCTTCGTGGAGGTTCGACTCCTAAGAATGGATCTTAAAGGTGAGGCAAAGCAGCTCAGGAGAAAGTCGATTTAATTTATTTAACATCATAAAAAGGGACATTTCCACATGGACAGCAAGGACATGAATATCATGTGTGTATGGCAGAATTATAAACGCATTTTTGGCGAAATTCAATAAAGCTGATTCTACTGCATAAGGTCAGCAATTTACTATAAAAAATGATATGATTGCAATTTTTAATATAACCCATGTATTTGCTGCAAGATGCTCTAGCAGATTGTGTAATGTAACCATTCGACCTCTCCATGGGAGCAGAGATCACCCTATTTACCCTTCATTGTCCTGATAAAAGCATCCATACAGAACAACAAAGTCAACGGCATTTACTTAACAGAGCCATACTCATCAGGTCCAGGACTTCCTCTTCTCACATATAAGAATGAAGCTCTGGGTTAGAGCCCTCATGGAAGTCGGCAAGAAAATCTTCAGAATTAAATATAGCTAAAATCAAATTCCCCACCTTCTATTTATGGTAATAACTACAGAAATATACATGAAAAGGAATGGATGAAATAACCTCTGTGGTCATTCTAGATTATCGGTTCTAATAAGGTTGATTCTTCAAGGAGAGAGCCCTAGTCCACATGCCCAGAGTAAACATTAAAATTCAACAACATGGTGATGACAGAGACCTGTTCCTCAAATTGGGTGAGCTTCTCTAAGTCTCCATGCCCACATATGACCCTTTTGAGGAAATAATTTAGGTTACTGTGAAAATTAAATGAGCAAATGTATGTGAAGATGTTTTTAAGCAGTAAGTAAAACAAAATACCTACGTGGTTATTATGCAATCTGTATTATATCATCTCAGGCTACTTACAGATTACAATAACTGCATTGCTAGTTAGTAGCTTCTATTGTCTCATCACCAAGTTCTCTGAAGGTGTGGACCATTTACATCCCCAGTGCACTAGCACAGCACTTGGCAGATAGCAGATTAGAAATGCTTGGTGAATAAAGCTGAACTTCGTTATAACTGACATGAAAAATTCTAGACTGGGGGATATGGAACTCTAACAGAACTTCTATTTTCAATGGCATCTCCAGATGGGAGCTGTAAAATGTATGTAGCTCTCATCTCTACTCACCTCTACAGTCCCACCAGGGTTCCTGGAGCAAACCAAACTCCTTCCTGCCCTGGGGTCTTGGAGCTTTCTGTCCCCTCTCTCTCAGGCATTCTCATTCCTCAGGTCTCAGCAACCTCCCCAAAGCAAACCTACCCCACCTCTCCATTATTCTTTATTAAAGCACCTTGCTTATCCATTGGTATTTTGCTTGTTTTTCACATCTCTGGGGGAGTCTGTCTTCACCCTCACACCCTCAGTCCAGGGCTCGGCCCTCAGCCAGTGCTTGCTAAGTGGATGGTGGATGGCTGGATGAATCAGCAAAGTCCTTCAAAATCAGGTACTAAGATCCTCCAAAGAATAGTGCTATTTTCTGTTATTCCTGTTCTTTTTTTTTTTTTTTTGAGACAGACTCTCACTATGTGACCCTTGGTAGAGTGCCATGGCATCACAGCTCACAGCTATCTCAAACTCTTGGGCATAAGTGATTCTCTTGCCTCAGCCTCCCAAGTATCTGGGACTCCGGGCGCTTGCCACAACACCTGGCTATTTTTTTGTTGTTGTTATTGTAGTTGGTGTTTGGCAGGCCCAGAGCCAGGTTCGAACCCGCCAGCCTAGTATATGTGGATGGTGCCCTAGCTGCTGAGCTACAGGTGCTGAGCCTATTCTCGTTATTTCTATTAAAGATTTAACATCCCTGACCCCAAATTTTGAAATCCAAAATGCTCCAAAATCTGAACCTTTTAAGCACAGACATGACATTTAAAGGAAATGTTTATGGGAGCATTTCAGGTACTCTTCTGGTCCTAAGCATTTCTGATCAGGGATACTCAACCTTCATTTCTATTTTAGGGCTGGGTCTTCTCTTTTCAAGACTTTAAGCAAAGGAGAGCCTTTGACTTGGGAAAAAAGTAAGTAAACATCAGAAATAGACTCAAAAGAGGACATCATGGAGCTCCATGTTTATTCTCTTTCAATCACATCCTGTGCAAACCATCTCTGTTTGTAAGTTAAACTGATTTTTCTAACTGCCTCTTCTTCAAACTCAACCTGTGTTCTTATGGCCAAGACCCTACATTTTGCAATTAGAAAGTTTAATTCACAATTCCATTTGTGACTCACAAAGCTGGAGACAGTATGGCTTTGTTCTTCTTTAACTTCACAGGTTACCAATATCAGCAGTAAAGTGTTTTTCTCATCAGTTAAGAGTACAGATATAGCTTGAAGCCAAAAACAGAGGGGGAAAAGAATTCATTCCTATGCACTTTCATTTTCATTGAAAAGATGACATTTATGTGGTTGTGATATTTAATTTATCACAGAGGGTCATGATTTTTCTTCCCTGAAATACCATGATGTGGTAAACTTCAACTTTTTGAATGAAAGCCTATGTAATCATTTAACAAACTGAAAATCTACACAAAATTTAAGACCACCATCTTACCAAAGACAATCTACTCAACAATCTAATTACAAAAAGATTACTTTAAATCTAAAAAAAATAATTAACAGTAAGAGACTAGAGCATTCCCAAGTTCTCTGTCTGATGAGAGGGAAGAGCTCTGAGAAGATCAAATCTTACCAGAATGTTTCAGAAACCAAATACAGGTTCGGCCTGTTCAAAGTTGAAAGGGAAAAATTACTAGCTACTCAATTTGCAGCACAATTTCATAAAAGCTTATGTACCACATAGCTCTCCTTACTGAGGACACCTAGCAGAGTTACCTTTACTTAACCTCAAAAGTGGAAAAAAGTAAGAGCTACTGACTAATCAACCTAGCGAGTCTATAATGAAAAGTAGATTTAGGCTTGGTGCCCCTGGCTCTGTGGTTAGGGTGCTGGCCACATGCACCAGGGCTGGTGGGTTCAAACACAGCCCAGGCCTACTAAACAATGACAACTGCAACAATAAAATAGCAGGGGATTGTAGCAGGCACCTGTAGTCCCAACTATTTGGAAGGCTAAGGCAAGAGAATCACTTAGGCCCAAGAGTTTGAGCTGTGATGCCACCCTACTGAGGGTGATATAGTGAGACTATCTCAAAAAAAAAAAAAGAAAAGAAAAGAAAACTAAATTTAAAATAAAAGCACACCATTTCATACAAAGATAAGAATACTTTGTATTCTTACAAGTACAGATAATCTAATACGCATGCGTGTACACGCACACACATACACACACGCTCTCCAGTAGAAAAACTGCTTCTTATAAGACACAGGCTCAACAATGGATTGGTAAATTAATGAATACTATCCAAAGTTATTTTTAAATCTTTCTAATTACAGTCCAATCAACATAAAGTGTTTTTCAGTAGAATGCCTTATGTTATACCTTATGTTAAGTTTCAAAAATCCCTGCTTCTAACATTTTCCAACAGCTCCAATAAATCCATATATCGTGTAGTTCCTTTAGTGAAAACTCCCTTGTCTACTCTTAGCAGATAAATCTCATTAAATTAAAAGAACTCTCATCTATAAGTGAGGGCAGATAAGACTGACAAGTTTTCTTTAAATCCTCTCAGAAAACCAGAGGTAATATAGAATACAACCAGTATTTATCTCTTAGACAAACTGGAGACACATCACTATAATTTTTGTTAACAAAGGCCCAGCTCTTCTCAAAAAACAAAAAGAGTTCACTAAAAAAGTACCCTTTCCTCATATATACAGCAGTTCCCCCTTATCTGTGGTTTCAGTTACTCAAAATACATAAGAGATTTTGAGATGGACAGACCTTATTACAGTATATTGTTATAATTGTTCTATTGTATCATTAGTCATTGCTGTTAACATCTTACTGAACCTAATTTATAAATTAAATTGTATCATAGGTATTTAGGTACAGGGTTCAGTACAATGAGAGGTTTCAAGCATCCACTGGGGGTCTTGGAATGATTCCCCAAGGATAAGAAGGAATCGTTGAACACACAACTTGCTCTATGTTGAATGAAATGTTTCCCTCATTTTGTGGGCTATATATCCCAAGTTAAGTCTTCAGTAAGAAAGAGCTTGTGATATAAATGTGTGTGTACTGTTTTGGGGCAAATCTGGTATATTCACGAATCTTTTTTATCTATGGATTCTTCTGATAGCACTCAGCATCCACTCCCACTTCTATCTGTGGCCCTTCCTCTATGATAGAGGCTGTGGTGCTAAAGTTACATTTCTCAGCCTCCCTGGCAGCTAGAGCTGTGAATGGGAAAAGTGGAAATGAGACAAAGGATTCATCTTGCAGCTTCTAATTGTTGCAAATATCAGCAGATGGGCAAGCAAGAAACTGAGGTTTCCCATTGCAGTGTCCAGTCTCCAGCTTCGAAGTGGTCAAGAGGCAATTCTGACAGAGGCAAAAGCCAAGTTCACATTCTAATGTCCTGCCATTGTTTTTATGGGTGTCTTTCAGAAGACACATGCAGTGGTGGCAGCAGCAACTTCCTGGTCCCTGGATCACAGCTACAGGGATGCTGCTCCCGAACAAAACTACTCCAAAAGTAGACTCTTGTTTCCCCACTGCCTGACTGGAACAGAGGTAGCAGCTCCCCTGGTGAATTAGTTCTGCAATGTTCTGGAGTCACTCATGGAGGCAAGGCCTGGCCTTGGGTCCACACTTCTGGTGCTTTCAATAAGTGTGTAAGCTCCTAACTGCCTATATTAAATCCCTCTCTGCTCAAAATTCCTAGAGGTTCTTGATGCATAAATTTTTTTTTTTTTTTTTTTTGAGACAGAGTTTCAAGCTATCACCCTGGATAGAGTGCTGTAGCATCACAGCTCATAGCAACCTCCAATTCCTGGGCTCAAGCAAGTCTCTTGCCTCCTCCTCCCAAGTAGCTGGGACTACAGGCGCCCGCCACAATGGCCCGCCCGGCCATTTTTTGGTCGCAGCCGTCATTGTTGTTTGGCAGGCCCGGGCTGGATTCGAACCTGCCAGCTCAGGTGTACGTGGCTGGCACCTTAGACCATTGAGCCATAAGCGCCGAGCCTTGATGCATGAATTTTTATAATAGAAACAAATTTATCTTTTCTAATACATTACAGCCAATTCACCGTACCTCATTATCTTCTAAGAGGACATACCCTGTTGATCATTACTGTCATCAAGTAAGCTCTTATTTTAGTGCCAGGCCCTCTGCCAAACACTTTTCGTGTTATTTTCATTTAATTCTTATGAATCATTTGCAGTAAATACTATCATTAACCCCATTTTACAGATAAAAAAGCCAAAGCACCTTAAGGTTAAGTCCATGATATAGGACCACACAGCTAGGAGTAAAGCTAGAGTTTGAAACCAGGCAATCTATGCACTGGTGCCTCCAGGCTGAAGTATCCCAAACATGACCTACTATACTGTTTAGTCGCTCTTGGGGACCCTCTCAAAGCCATGTGGTGTACTGCTAGAAAATTTGACACCTGTATCTTCCCAGTCTCCAAGCTCAAAATGCTGGTACAGGCAGCTGGAGAGAATGTAAAATGGTACAACCACTTTCAAAAAGTTTGGAAGTTTTTTAAAAAATTAAACAAACACCTACCATATGATCTAGCCATTCCACTCTTGGCTTGTCTACCTAAGAGAAAAGGAATTATATATTCCTACAAGGGCATACACAAATATTCATGGCAGCTTCATTTATTTACTTATATTTATTTTTATTTTTAGAGACAAGGTCTTTCTGTGTCACCCAGGCTGAAGTGCAACGATGTGATCACAGCTCTCTATAACCTTGAACACCCAGGTTCAAGCAATCCTCCCACCTCAGCCCTCCCAAAGTACTGAGATTATAGGCATTAGCCACCACAACTAAGCCATTAGCTTTATTTTTAATATCCCAAAACTGTAAACAACCCACACGTCCACTAACAGGTGAATGGATAACGAAGCCATACTCTAGCTACAGAAAACTACTTAGCAAGAAAAAGAAATGAACACTATATAACACCATGAATCTCTCAGATTCCCTTTTCCAAAAAAGAGTACATACTGTATGATTCCATTTATATAAATTTCTGGGAAACACAAACTAGTCTATAGTGACAAAGAGCAGATCAGCACTTGTCTAGGAATCTAGCTATGTGGGGCAGTGGGGTATAGGAAGAAGGGATTATCATGAGGCATATGTCAAAACTTCACAACATACGTCCAGTTTACTGTAAGTCAGTGATACCTCAATAAAGGTGCTTAACACAAAAAACCAACCCTAAAAGCCCCAATTCAGTCCCTCCCTCCATCTCACACACCCAGTCCTGAATAGGCTTACTATCTTCTACTATGCCCCATGGGTCTGTCCTTGCTTTCCGGAAAGTATGTGCTATAGTTCAAAGAACCCTATTCAGATCATGGAGTTCACTTCTGCCATTTATTAGCTCTGCTTAAACTCTCGAAGCCTCAGTTTCTACATCTGTAAAATCAGAGAAAAGAGCTGCTCTGTGATTCATTAAATCATATATTCATTCACTTAATAAAGATTAACTCGTCTACTACATATTATGATTATAGCTTAGAAATTAACTAATATGTATCAGAGTGTTTTGTAAACTGTAAAATTCTCTACATAATCATGCTGTCACTTCTATTTCCATTTCTACTGCCACCAGCCCAGCCCAGATCCTCTACATCTGAAAATGGAGTCAGCAGGACTTTCTCTATAGCCAGTTTTATTAATATTATTGCCAAGCCAAGTCAGTTTAAAACATGGAGCCCAGAGGAAATTGCCTCAGAGTTTCCCAGTGTTCCAACTGGTTCAAGAAAGTGCCTTGAACGGCCATTTATAGTACCAGTCCCAACTCTCCTTCCTCCCTCAGTGCCTACCTCACCAACCTTGGTTCCCTTCTTCCTTCTTCTCATGGGCCAATCCAGCTGGCTGCACATGTCTCTGCATGACAACCCCCACCAAAGATACCCTTCCTATTCCTATCTGTGCCCACTGCCTCCCTCAATGCGTAAGTCAAAACTGAGCTCTGCAGGAGACAGAGACGAGCCTGAGCAAGAGCAACACCCTATCTCTACTAAAAACAGAAAAACTAGCCAGGAATTGTGGCGGGCGCCTGTAGTCCCAGCTAACTTGGGAAGCTGAGGCAAGAAAATCACTTAAGCCCAAGAATTTGAGGTTGCTGTGAGCTATGATGCCAGAACATTCTACCCAGAGTACAGAGTGAGACTCTGTCTCAAGAATAAATAAGTAAAATTAAAACAAACAAACTGAGCTCTGATCTAGAAAACTTTGGCAGAAGCCAGGTGCAGTGGCTCATGCCTGAAATTCCAGCACTCTGAGAGGCAAAGGCAGGTGGATGGCTTGAGCTCAGGCATTCTAGACCAGCCTGAATAAGAGTGAGACCCTGTTTCTACTAAAAATAGAAAAACTGAGGCAAGAGGATTGCTTGAGCCCAAGAGCTTGAGATTGTTGTCAGCTATAATACCACAGCACTCTACTCGGGGTGCCAGAGTGAGACGCTATCTCAAAAAAAAAAAAAAAAAAGGACTGCTCTGACTTGATACCAAAAAGCTGAAGACAAAAGGAACTGCATGTGAACACTGTACTCAAGTTGCTAAAGGCATATAAGTCAGCAACTCTGGAACTACATGAATGCTAAGGTTCAACAAATAAATAAATTATAGACCGAGAAAACCTGAGCTTCTTTTGTAATTTTTCCTGCTGTCTTCTAATTCCAGACATCCATTCATTTAGCCTTTTCCTTTTTTTTGAAACAGAGTCTCACTTTGTCACCCTCGGTAGAGTGCCATGGTGTCACAGCTCACAGCAACCTCCAGTTCTTGGGCCCAGGCAATTCTCTTGCCTCAGCCTCCCAAGTAGTTGGGACTACAGTTGCCCATCACAACACCCAGCTATTTTTTGTTGCAGTTTGGCTGGGGCCAGGTTCAAACCCACCTCCCTTGGTATATGGGGCCAGCACCCCACTCACTGAGCCACAGGAGCCACCCTCATTTAGCCCTTCATTCATTCATTCATTCATTCGGCTCTGACTAGGGGATGGCTAGGCTGTGCACTGAAGGTACTGGGAAGAATGAGACATGATCGTTGCCTCGATATGCTCACAGTCTAGTGAGCTTTACACTTCAGCCTCTCCCTAGTATGGTTTTGCTGACTTTTAATTGAGATGTTGCAGGCGGCACCTGTGGCTCAGTAGGTAGGGCGCCAGCCCCATATACCAAGGGTGGCAGATTCAAACCTGGCCCCCGCCAAACTGCAACAACAAAAAAAATAGTTGGGCGTTGTGTCAGGCACCTGTAGTCCCAGCTACTCGGAAGACTGAGGCAAGAGAATTGCCTAAACCCAGGAATTGGAGGTTGCTGTGAGCTGTGTGATGCCACCGCACTCTACCAAGGGTGATAAAGTGAGACTCTGTCTCAAAAAAAAAAAAAAAATATTAAGATGCTGCTGTTTCATGGATGTACTCAGATACGAATGAGACACTCTCAGCATCCATTCCCACCTCCTTTTAATAAGCCTCTACAAGAGAACAACTATAAAAGACAAGTACTTCATTGTTCTTTCATCAAGTGCCTGATGTAATGATGCTCTACACACACTGAGTAAGGCTGCCCACTCAACCCGTGGCTCAGGACCCCGTAACACATCCAGTGAGCACCAAGTAAAGGCTGCCCACCCAACCAATGGTTCAGGACCCCATAACACATCCAGTAACACCAAAGAAAACTAATATACATGCTTCATTTGACAGATCCTAACTTTCGAGTTTCTGAATTTTCTGATTATTTGAATGTTTACTTTGAATAAAAAATTACATTTAGGAGCCCATATCCTTTCAAAAAATAGGGGGTGGGGGTAAAACATTCTTTCAGAAAGCAAGCATTGCTCATGTAACCAATGACCAGAATATCCTCTCAGAATCCAAATCTGTGCTGTTAATAGCAATGCTACACTTTTTTCTTTTTTTTTTTTCACAGTTCCTCATTTTTCTTTGGTAGGACACTTTTTTCTCTTATTAATTTCTTTCTACCTTCAGATAAGTGTATATTAGAAAAGTTTTACCTCTTTTTCTATGAAACATAACCCCATGAAATTTTAAGCAAGGTAAATATCCACTAATCTGCTGACCATATGCAAAAATGTTCTTACTTTCCACTGTGCCAAACTAACTCGTGTCCAACAATGTATGGGGCAGGAATATTCAATGAGGCATTGTTTGGAGCAGCAAAAGACAGAAATCAACCTAAACATCCATAAACTTGGAACTGGTTAAAAAGAAACTAAGACACATGCATACAATGGAATACTATGCTGCTATTGAAAAGACTGAAGCCAATCTGTGCACCGATGTGGAATGACTGCCAAGATACAATGCCAAGTGTGATGGTAAAGTACGCAACATGCTGCCACAGTATTTTAAAAGTGTCAGTGTTTCAGTGAGGGGAATAATAAATATTAACGTGCTTTTATATGGATCAATTATCTCTGGGTAATACATAAGAAAATGTTACTAGCAGCATCCTCTGGGGAAGAGAATGGGATGGGGAATAGGAGTGGGATGGGTAGAAGACTGATTTTTTCACTGTATGTTCTTCTGTACTTTGAATTTTCAGAACCATATACATAGCGTACAAATGAAGAATGATTCTTTTCTTTGTAGTATTTTTGCAAGCACACAAGCTTAAGAAAAGCAATCGTTCTTCATTTTCAGGGAAAACATCAAAGTAACAGGGTACATCCAAAAGATTCGCCTCCCATTTTAGGACAAAGTGCAGGAAACCGTAATACTTGGCTCAGCCTTTTTGGGGGAGCAAAGTGCTTTCAGCTGCCCCTCTGAACAGAGGCGCCATGGTGCCTTGAGTTCCACAGCATTCAGCTGGTCTAGCTGCTGTAGGTCTCATCCTGGATGCTGAGAAAAATCTGTGAAGTTCAAGACAAGTTTGGATAACAAGGGGAGCAGGAAAATTGATGGGAGGGGGAACGAGTCAACATGATGAATAGGCTGGTCCAGAACAGCAGGTGACGAATATGCAGATGCAAGACTGGCAGGGAAGGAAGATGGTCCGTTCACAACAGATGGATAGAGATGCTCAATCATCCTCAGGAGCAAGCATACGCTGCTGTGTAGCCCTGTCCTCACACACCTGCAGGGCACCCCCCCCCGCCCCCGCCCCCAGAGGCTCTCTGCACTGGCCCCACACCAGGGCAGAGCCAGGAGCAAGAGGAGCGTGAGGAAAACACCACAGTGCTGCAGGGAATAACTGCTGGTGGACTCTTCCACTTTGCCTTCTTCCTCCAAGTCCCCAAAACACACCCATTCTGTCTTGGGAGCTCTCACACCTGAGCAAGGTTTTTACTACGATGGTGACCTATTTGCCCGGGACTGAAAGCCTGTCCACAACATGGGAATTTCAGTGTTGGACCCAGGGCAGTCCTAGGCAAACAGAAACTATGGTCACTCTACTTACTGCCCACTGTCTTCTCTTTATTCTCTTTTTCTGCACAGTCAGGGAGAGAATGTAGATCAATCTATCCGGGTCAAGTTCAAGCCAGAGCAGAACCCACTGTGTTGGGTATTTGTTTCCCTCTAACAGAGAGATAAGAAATAATAAGAGAATCGTTCAACTCCTATCTTCTCTCAGACATCTTTTTAAAATGCCCATGATATACCCAGTTCAATTACTCCAGCAACTATAGGAATGAATTTAAATCTTGATGCTATAATCCATGTCTCGTTAACAAAGAATCAGAAGGGCCAGGCAGCCCCTCATGGAGCCAACTCTTCTCCTTCCAGCTCAGCCGCAGGAGTTTCTGAGGATGAGGAAAGGGGCCGCAGGCAAGCGAGGGATGGTAGCTGGCAAGATCCTGCCCCTTTCCCCCCAGGCTATCTGCTGGACCCCAGCTCTAGGAAGAAAAGCTTTGTAAAAAGACTTCTGGCTGCAGTAAGACACATTAAAGAATTAATTATAAAGTAAAGCTGAAGGAGAAAATTAATTTTAGAAACACAAGAGGTTACAATTTTTTTTTCCTAGAGATGGGGGAGGAAACACAGTTATTTTCGTTTTCATCCTGGGGGCACAAGCTGGGAGCTGTCCAGTCGATAACCTGGCCATCAGAACAAGGTTTGTAATTAAAAGGTCAGTGACCTGGAAAGCCAGGGCCCCACTCCCAGAGCTTCTCAGTAATGACGGAGCTATTAAATTAAGACTGTTATGAAATCAATGCTAAAAAAGCTTTCATGGTAACGAGATTCCATTCAAGGACATGCAAACTACCTTATGAAATGGACATAAATGATAAAAAAAGAAAAGTAATAAAAGAGAGTTAAATTGAAATCTGTGTAAGAATTTACTCCCCCTTAAAATACTCTCAGAGGTGAGAAGCCCTTCACCTCTAGCCCACAACCAGGGTTGGGACCATTAGGTTTCTTCCTCAAGTTCATTTCCAGCAAGGAGGCAGTTTTGCTACTGGGGCTTCCGTTTCCAGGAACAGAAGAAAGATAAGATCTAGTTGCAAATATTAGAATGAGAAAGTAAAGTATGGTGGTATATTTCATTTGTTTAGTTTTCCTACCCCAACCAGGATTATTTACTGAATGAGGGAGGGGAAAAAAGCCTTTGACTTAAAAACTTGAGGCAGGCACAGTAAGTACTAATGTCAGCCATTATCACCCAGGCCCATATGTGGGATTACACAGAAACACACACCATGCTCTTCTTTTTTTCCAGAAGCTTGCTTTGCAAAAGATATGTCAAAGTTAACTCTATCTCATCTCCCACCACCACCACCCCACAAGAGGCATTACTTTCACCTGCCTCATACTCAGCCTGCCAAGCGCCTCTGGAAGCAGACTGCCTACCTATGTTTTGTCGTTGGGTAGGGTGTCAAATCAACATAAGCCTATTGACTACAATTTCCAAGCCTCTAACTTTCTGGACTGATTCTATTGCTGTTTTTAAAACACTCTAACCTCCTGGATTTGCAGCCTGCTTAAAGCCCCAGACAGGTGCCTGCCTGGCAAGAACTGCTTCTATATATAGGCCAGTTCCACAAGGGCTTAAACCCCACACAGTCCCAGCATCTTCATGTGTGGCTGACTCTGTACTGGACATGTCATCTGCATAACTGAGTGGTTGGAAGAAAAGCAAAAACATTTATTCTAATACTCTGAAGGTGAACAGCTGTTTTTCTCTTTCATCCAAAAAATTCCTGATAAAAGGAAGAAATGCTGTAAATTACACAAAATAGCAGTACAAACTTCAAAGAAAATGATAAATGATTCTAATAACTCCATGTTTCTCATTAATGACTCCATATGCAGACTTTAAAGCATCCAAAAGAGATCTCAGAACAAAAAAACAAAACCCAAACAGGAAAGACCTTTGTAAACCAGTGTTCTTCTACTCCTATCCCACTCACTCCCCACTAGCCACCCTCTGTGCCCCCAAGTCAGAGACTTAACCTGTGAGTGTCGAGGCAGGAAGCAGCCTCTGCTCCAGGCTGTGGTTTCAGGATGAAACAAACTCAGCTGACGCCCTAAAGTAACCCTCATTTCCCACTGAACTGACATGCTGTACAGGGACCTCAATTTCTATATTAAATATTAAATAATATTAAAAGAAAAACAAAATTGGATTTGCCTTTTCAGGAAAGAGATGTTTATTAAAAAACAGAAAGTCAAGATTATAATTCAAATCAGTGCTCCACTGCAATTCCCTGAAGTGACATTCGCTAGGAAAAGCCAAGACTACAGTAGCTGAGCGCCCTCCCCAAGCCGCCTCCAAACCCACCACTGCAACGATCCTGCAGGGAGATGGCCTGCGGATGCCAGAACCTTGGCCCCGCCGCCCCAACAACCAGCCAGCCAACTTTAACTTTCCCTCCACGGCTACTGTCAGGGCACCATGGATGTTCCTCTCTCATTCGCATCAGAGATGGTGCCAAGCTATGCTGATCGTGGCAGCCTGACCCAGGAACAACCGGAAATTTAAAAAGTCAAGTTTAAATCCATGCAGGGACTTTTCTTCCCTAGACGCTGATCAAACCTTGGAATTCTCTGCCCAGAAAAGGTCCTGCCAGAACCTATCCTACTGGGATTCAACTCGGAAATGGATAATTACTGACTGGAGCAGCATTTTAGAGGATAATGGAGATGGGTGATTAACCTCAGTGATTCCGGGTTTAAGTATAGAAGTAAACTCGGTGTTGCTCTTTAGAGGAAGACGGGGAGGATAGCTTCCCAAGCTGCCCAATGCCTAAAATTCTACAAACACTAACCCAAATTAGGGGTCAAGAAGGAATGATGTCCACCTTCCCCAGGTCCCTGCTCACAGGCTGCCCTCCCAGAGACACTGACACCACCCTGTTTAGAGCTGCAGTCACATTGACCCCCATGTTCCTCATCCTCACATCCCTTGACTGACTTCTCCCTGTGGTCCTTGTCATTTGACACACTACCTATTTTCATCTTCCATCTGTCAATTGTCTGCCTTTCCTGAACTTGAATTTAAGCTCTTCGAGGGCAGGGATTTTGTCTGTTCAGTTCTCTGCTAAATCCTGATGGGGGGTAGGCAGAGGGCAGGACAGGGCACAGGGTACATACTAAGTCTTAGATGAATTAAGCGATTGTTTCTTTCTTCTAAAGGAACAACAAAGAATAATGGCACAAAACAGTTTCTCCCCTACTGAATTATTAGCCAAGTAACTCAAAAGAAGTATTATTTGGTCCAGAGTTTCTCTCTCTCCCTCTTTCACTCCCTCTCCCAGCCAGGGATTTATTAAAATTAAACAGATTAGATGGAGCTCCTGATACTAAAACTGCTCAGCAAAGCCTGCGGTGGGGAAGTGCCGAGCAAACACCAGAGACATTTGTCTCTAAATTGCTCTAAATACCTTCTGCAAATGAAATTCTAACCCAGCTGCGTTTGAGAGAAAATGAGGACTAACTGGTCATTGTCGGTGGAAGAGAAGATCAGGCAGTTATAATATTGCACAATATACTGGAGCTAAGGATCTCTCGGCAACCATAGATTTTGTCTCAGGTTACCCCGGGTAATCAGCTCAGCTTTTAGGCTCAGCTTTCCCCAGCTTCAATGCTTTGATGAGAGAGCTGAAATCCCTAAGCTTTTATGATTAATTACTCCCCATAGGTACACATATTTCAAGGAAAAACTCTTTTATGGCATGATGCTTGCGGAGTGGAGAGGCCAGCCAACACACTCCAAATTTTAATAATCTCCTAATGATGGGGGGGCCGGCATAATGCAGCCAGCCAGCAAGCGTGCAGTGCTTCTCACCAACTCTGTCGCAGAGATCTGGCCTTGGGGCTGCCACTGAGCAGCTGCCTGTGATGAAATGTTTGGGCTTATTCTGCCCAAACCCTCTGAGTGAGGCCCAAGGGCATGACTGAGTGAAGGGACCAACAGGGTCCGCTGCATCACTCTGGTGGGGGTATCATGGAGCAGACTTAGGAAATAACACAAAAACATTCCATCTTCTATTCCAGCTGAAAGTGACTGAAAGCTCACAACCCAGAATTTTGAGGCCAACATTACAGCTTCTAAAAGGAAAAAAGCCTTGTTTTGGAAGGAAGGGAGACTCACTTTTCACCCTCATGGTACGTAAAGGCTTTCAGGCAACTTTCTAGACTTTTGGAAAATTAAACGTACAAAGAATGAAAACTCAGGTTTCTCTTTTAGCTGTTTGTTTTCATTTTACAAAAAAGAAAAATATCCTAAACTCTAACAGAACCAGAATAGATTCTGTCTGCTTCAGACAATATTGAGTTTGTCAGGATCCATTTTATCCTTGCTTACAGAAATACCATGAAACCAGTAATTTACCACTTTAATCCATAAATTGGACTGACCCCAAGCTTGACCTTAACCTGATCTTGTTTGGTCATCTCATTTCTCTCATCCTTCATTTCTTTCTTCCTCATCCTTTACTGATCTCTTAACCTGAAGCTAGTCATTCTGTAGCCAGGGTCACTGACAGAACAGACCAAAAAGGGAAAGTTCTCACAGTCGCATCCAATGGGCCAACTCTATTACTGAAGGCTGCCTTTGCCATCCTGGGCTGGTGTTTCATTATCCAAACCACATAATCCCTCTGCTCACTCTAAGGGAAGAAATCTGTACACTCTTCATCCCCCCTCACCTGGAGCTCACCTCAGCCCCATTTCCCACCCCAACATGAATGGACAGCTCTGGGAGATCCTTGATGACTCAGCACCTGCCTTCTGCACTGTGGATTCCATCTGCCCTGTCCCCTGTCCCTCTGCAGGCCACTCTGCATGGCCATGTACCTTTCTTCTTAAGGAATGCTCTCCTGGTCGCAAGTGGGCTCTGGCGGACCCGGGAATTCTGTAGAAACTTCACTGCTGTGGCAATCTGGTGAAGGAGGCAAAACAGAGAAGAAAAGTAAACTTCAATATCCTGCATTTCAAGATTAAAAACCCTCTGAGCTTTTCCCAAGTCTATAGAAACAAGCATACTACTATGGTCAAATTTATAACTAATTGTCATTTCCCTGTCTTCTCTGGCTTCCCATCTCTGAGTCTACAAGATCCAATCCCCTTAGCCCAGCTTTTCAAACCTGCAATGGTCATCCCCATTCTCCCGATTCTTTAGGCTGATTCTTCACACCTTTAGCAGGTAAGGCCACGCTCAGCCACATCACCACCCTTGTGCCATGCATCTTCCCTTTCTGGAAGGCCAACTTTTCCCACCTCTACCTGTCTGAACATTATCCCCACACACATACACAACCAGCACAGCCCTTTTACCATCTGTTCTGACTTCTCGAAGCATTTCCTAAATAAGCAAGCCAGCTCTGATCTCCCTATTTTCTTTAATTCCTAGATGCTTGTAGTGTGTACCATGTAATTGAAGACATAATTACACTGTCCTCTCATGTTCAGGCTGCCTCCCCAACTACACAGCAAGCAACTGAAGGAAAGAGACCATGCTGCCTACACAGAGCCTGGCAGAGTGCTGAGCGTATGTGTCCTGGCTGGAAGGGATTATGTAAGAGACAACACAGCCAGCCGTTCACACTGGCCCCTCTGATGCATTGGAGCTGAATTCTGAAGAGCCTTCAAATGGCAAAGTTTGTGGTTTCATGGTTAAAAGCTGACAGATTATCTATCTACCTCTAGTAATGAATAATATTTAATAAAATCTCCATATCTACAAATAAGCCTGGTAGTGGACAAGAAAAAAAAACTGTTGAAGCTATTAACCTTCACATCACTCAACTCACGAGGCGTATGTTTGCACACGGCTTATCTGCTCTCCATCCCAGACACCTGTCCTGATCTAGAAACATCAACCTTCCCCAGGTAGGAAAGGGGCCATTTTAAGTGACTAGTATTATTCGCCTCATGAAAACCAAAAGAATAATGTAATCTCATATTACAAAAAGGTCAACAGGCCCCGTTGTTCACTGATAAGTTGTTGAAAGAAAAATTTCTAAGGGAGTTATAAGGAAGTTTTCTGAGATCTTCCTGCACCAGTTGTGCAGAGATTCAAACAAAGTACTGTGACTACAAATGAAATGAGATATTAATACAAGTTACAGATCATCTCCTTCCCCATATTTTACATGAACTTAGTCCTGAGACCAGATTGACTTCTCAGGAACAAAAAATATGAGGATAAACCAAAAAGAAAGAAAAAAAGCCACTGAAATGTCCTTATTTATTTTGCCTATAACCCTTCTGAGTGAAACTTACCCCAGACATTGCCCCTACTGGATGAAGTCAGTGCCCCTCCCCCATTCTCTTTTCAGATCTGGGCCTGTCACTACCAAGATACACAAGTGTCCCTCGAGAATTAAGCCCTGCTCCTTACAGGTTACAATCTGTCCTCCAACACTGCAAATAGTACTAACCACCATCATGAACCGTAGTGACAATAGCCAGTTCTGGGCTAAAGAAAAATCAATGCTTCAGATTCTAGAGCTCCCAAACAGCACATTCATCCCATAGTCCCTCAACCAGATCTCTGCAGGTCACACCAAAGCCAAGCAAAATCGAACAACTATTTGCAAAACTGGTGCATTTAACAAAGAGAGAAGAGTGAAGATGAAGGAAAAGAAAGAAAAGAAAAAAAGAAAAGGGAATAAAAGCAACAGGACAAGGGGAGATAGAACAGAAGAGAAGGAGGAAAGGGGAGAAGCAGGAGAGGAGAAAAGCAAAAGAAAGAGACACCCCTGCCTAGGAAAGAGAACAGACAGGTATGCAGCCGTTGGCCTCACAGGGTCAACCCCTGTCTGCACAGCTCAGGTGTCATGGGGATAATTGTTCTTCACCCAGAGAAAAAAATACACCTTCAACACCCAAGAAAATTATGGTATCCATGTCATGCGGCAGTCTCTGCATGTCGTGGTACGTGTACCAGGTGTCAAAGGGAACATGGATGAACAGGTCTTAGGCACAGATGCTAACAGCTCAGCCTCTACCATTTACCCACAGACACAGAAACCTCTCCTTCATTCTTCCAAAATTTTCCATGACAGAGAAAGAAAACAGAATCCCACCACTAAAACGCACAGGTTTCACCTTGCTTTTTTTAATATAGTCCTTGGTATATGCATTTCTGGTCAGAGAGCAAAGTTCTGATGGGTTTAATGGTGCACTCAATGCAGTGCTTGGCGCATTCCATCAATTTTTTTTTAAAAATTGCATCTCTTATTTCTTTAAATACATTAATCAGCCTAGTGTAGGCAAAACGGATCCATCGGACAATGCAATAAACATGAATTATCATCTATCCAACACGCATAATGGCTTAAAAATACATAATAGCAGGTGTAGTTTAAATGATTAGTTATTACACCTGTGGTGGGTCTGATTCAATTGGGAAAAATCATCTTTAATAGGTTAAAAGGTTTAGATCACCATGCTTTCCTTAAAGTGGCTGCAGAGAGGGAATGATGGAGTGCACTGTCATTAGTAATTCATTTAAGAAGAACGTGGGGGATATAGCAAAGAACAGCATAAACGAGCGAATCCAATTTAAACATCAGGTAAAGTAGAAAACACCTTTTAAAAAAGCAAGATAAATGAATTTGGAAGGGAGATGAAATTGACGTATTTATTTTAACGGGAATTTGACAAAGTCCCGGCACACTTCAAACTTGCAAAAATATGAACAATTTCTTGTAAAGTTTCCATTCACTAATTCCAAGTCATATAAAATAATACTGCCAAACACCTACATAAAGTATATTTGGGGCTTGTTTATGTTCCTCTTGATCTTTGTCTGAAAATGCAGGCGACAGGCAAATCACATATTTAACAGCACTGATATCACTACTTCAGATGCAAAAATATAAAGC
Organism: Arctocebus calabarensis; assembly: GCA_963573935.1. Classification (NCBI taxonomy): domain Eukaryota; kingdom Metazoa; phylum Chordata; class Mammalia; order Primates; family Lorisidae; genus Arctocebus; species Arctocebus calabarensis. Next base: position 6,701 of record CAUYON010036993.1, on the reverse strand, counting down.
ACCCAAACTAATAGCCCCAACATAATGTGCTGAATAAGAAAGATTCCCAGATAAGCAGCTACATGTACATGCCAACATATGAAAACCTCTCTCCTCCTTTCTCTAATTATTTCTTCAGTTACTCTTTGCCTTTCTCCTCCCTCCCCATGAGGAACTGGCACTACAAATGCGGGGGGCGAGGGGAGCCCGTCCAATCTAGAATTTTATAGCCTCATGATTCATATCAATGGTAGAAGATTTTTCAAAATTCTTTACCCGTAATGCAAAGATCTCTGCACACTAAATAACCGACAGTGCTCTTGGTTTGCGCCTTTCACTCACCTATTATTGGACACTTTTCATTAACTTCATAAAGCAATTCATCTGACTTTCTTCCGTAAAGGCCCAACACACACAACACGCTTTTGTTGGAGTCAATGATGGGGTGCTTGCAGCCTGTCCTGTATTATCGTTTGATTTTCTAATTAGAAGATGAATGTGACTATTCATGGGTTATATTTGTGCCCAACTAAATTACATAAATTCAGGCCAAATCTTCTGCCTCAATGTCAAAGATGTAAAACGGAGACAGGAACTTTATTGCACATGTTGTGGGAGTGCAGCAAGCCAGGGAAAATTCTGGCACAGAAATCCTGATGCTGTTGTCAAAGCCACTTGCTGTTGAGTTCATGATAAACATGGAACTGGCTTTCCTTTCCCCTCCTTTCGCACTGAGTTCTTAAGGAGTATACCTCGAATTACTAGTAGGTACTTTAATAAAAATAAAGACAAACTTAGAAAAAAACAGAAGCAAAGTTTCCCATCCTTCCCACCCTACCTTCTATCCTTTTACTCTCCAAAGCAAAATAAAACAACTCTGCCACCACCAACTCTACAATATTACAGAAATTTAAACATTTTCATTATTTATCACTTGAAGCTATTGGTAAAACTGAGGTACAAAGACTAGTAAATTTTTGTCTTTGCAGTCTTATAGTCTTTGCAATGGTTACACTGGAGTCACTGTCAACAACTGAGGGCAAAAGGCGGAGACCTCTGGCTGAAAAACACCTTTGGATCCAAGATGATTGGCCAATTGAGAGAGATTTGTGTTTGAGAGACCAGGATTTGTAACTGTATAAATCAATGGAATACAGTATACTCAGGGGTTATCTACTATGAACTATGTGCTGTTAAATGCATTGCGTAGGGTAAGTAATCCCTGGTGAGAGAATCAAGGTTCCTGACAGTCTTCACCGAAGAGACGCTTCCTGTGTTTTCCACTCTTCTACAAAAGACCTATGTTGTAATCTTCAGAATGTACTTTCTTTTCTGCATGAGGGGGACGGCAGAACAGAGCCTGGCTAATAATGAACCTGGTGTTTGAGGAGCCTTAGCACTTTGCACCTGACATACAAACCTGATGCATTGTCTCCAGTGACACTTTTTTGGAATGCCACCAATTTCGGCACTCCTGTGTACTACATACACATCTATCTCCTAAAATGTGAGCATTCATTAGCCATTTTAAAATATTAAAAATATTCAAAAATTAATGACACCAACAACAAAGCCAAGTCCTTTTTAACCCAGAGAGATCACAACTAGATGTCAAAAGAAAATGACCAATATAATATGGGGGCCTAAAGCCCCATTCCAGCACGGCCCGGCCACACGCGTGCCACTCAGAAGATTAAATTGCCTATGAAAGGTTCCTACATTGGTGCTCTAAAATAGAGAACCAAAATCCTGCTAACAAGCCTTAGACCAAAGCCAACTGAGTTTGAACAAGGGCTGACTTTAAAAGCCCAGCACTGCTGAGAATGAGAGAAGCCTCTTCAAACAGAAATGCTGCGTTTTAGTAAGAAATCAGTAATCTGTCAGGAGTTCCTTGACAAATATGGTCATCGGTGGCACAAGGAAATAGTTGCAAAGCAGCTGTTAATCAGAGAAACACATCATAGAACGCTGATGCTAGCACTCGTGAAAAAAAATGCAACGGGCTAATTATGAAGCTATATATCTCACTAAAGAGGCCGTGTTCCTTGAGATTCCAGGCAGAGCACTCTCAGATCCAGGGTCCTAGGACAACATAATTCCCGTTTGCTTCATCCAGACTCCTCTCTGATCTACCGTTCACGATACTGGGGCGATCCTGGGGCTCTCTCTTTCTAGCTCGAGAAGAGACTGGGGAGGGAAGGAACGGGGCCCACCACAAGACATATCCCAAAACGCTGCACAAATACATCCACAAGGTGACAGATCCTAAACCAGAGCAGAAGAAAAACCCATGGGCGAGCAAAGGGAAGAGAACGGCAGGACAGGCGCTCTGAGGCTTTAAGAGTGGCAGGAGGGCAAATGTGTGTGAGCTTCAATCAAGAGAGCCGCCCCTGCCGCCAAAAGGGAAAGACAGACTAAAAGGCAGCAGCAATAAACAAAAAGGAGAGACGACTGTGTTTGCGATCTGAAAGGCAGAAAGGGAGCCCGAGAATCCAACTCGGGGAAGCCGAGGGTCTGACAGCCAGGTAAGAGGGGAAAGTTAATATGCAGAGGAAGGCTCGGTCAGCCAAAATTCAATACGCTGCTCTGCAAGGACAAGGAGGACTACAAGGCTCCCCGAAACCAGACTAGAGGGAGTGGGGGGGAGGGGCCGCGGCGCACTCGGAGCAAAGCCGCCGGAATGGCAAGAGGGGAATAACCTTGAGGCGGCCGCGCGCCGAGCGCAGAGCCAAAGTGCCCCCTAGCCGGGGCCGGCGGAGGCGCAGGCCGGGGCGGCCGCGCCGCAAACGCGCACAGCCCAAATTAAGTGTTTTCACTCAGGGAAAATGAAATGTTTTGCAAGATGAAACAGAATGAAAATTGAGGTTTTAGGTAATTACTAGTTGGCATTTACATATCACGGGCTGGTTCAACACCTATTCATTTTCCTCTTTTATTTTCAATTTTTTAAAATTGCTCATTAAAAATGAACAGATGACAGTGACAGGAATTTTTTTTTTTGTACTCTTTCCCCTTCTCTGAGGGTTACAAAACCAAGAGGTACTCTGAGCCCATTTATCTACAGTTCACACACACATAAAGGTATGTTTCATTTACATGAAGGGGGTAAAAGGAGAAGGGAAAGTCAACAACAACAACAAAAAGAGGAAGTTCAAAAAGATAGTGAGCTGCACTTGACGTAGCCTCCTGCACCTGGTGAGTGGGGGGCCTGCCCGCAAGTGTCCTGGCACTCAAGGAGTTAAAGGAAAGCGACTCCCTTTCAACTTGGAATTTCCAGGGTTTTGTCATTGTGTCCTTCCCACTGTTGATTTGGGTTACAACCCTATACTAATTAAGCTTGTGGGCCCTAATTTCCTTTGTTTTACTTTCCTCTGTCCTTTTGTTTTTCACATTAAAGAAATAAAATACTTCTGGTAGAAGTGCACAAGAGTTGACATGATAGAACATAATATATTTTAAGGTCTATTGTGTAAATCTGTATTTAGGGAATTCTAAAGCATGCATTATTGGCCCTAGTTTCTCTTAAAACACATTGATATGTGCAGTAAAAGCCTTTATGAAAAGTGGCAACTTCACATGCGCAAAAGCTACCTTTCAAAGTGAAATATCGCTGCCATTTAAATTTTTTTTTTGGCCCTAGTTAAAAATATTGCATGAACTGCCTGCCAGAATGTCATTGTTTTGTTATTTCATTAAAGTAGTTCTTCCAGAAATCTATGTGGAAATAAAAAGCATCTTAAACCACCACGCACTATTTAATTTCAAGTGACAATGATCTTAGGGTATGTATGGGTGACTTTGGAGAGGTTTTGGTGTCCAGCCCAGTACTCTGGGTGCCAACATGCAGCCCACAGGAGCTGGTGCAGTTCAGGAGCAAAGCCTGAAAAGCAGAGCTGCTGATGGCACCCAGGACTGCGCCACATTAGAGCTGCGGGGCCGCGCTGCCTGGCTGTGGAGGAGATGAAAACCCTTGCTTCTGGGTTGAGAAGATCAAAGTTCCTTTTTAGGAAAGGTTGAGAAGGAAAAAGATTTTCTCCTTCAGGGAGAAAGAAAAGCAAATTTAAATGCCTTGTCCCCATGCAACCCCACCTGAATTAGAGCAACCCCTCTAATTTTTGATGCAACCAACAAAGAAGTTACCCAAAGAAGGGAGAAAAAAAGGATGACATTTGCCTTTTTCTTGGCTTTGAAATCCAACTGACAGCAAATTGTTTGAAGTCCTGTTTAGAGAAGAAACTGTAATAGCCTCCATACTGAAAAGAGGAGGAAAATGCCATTATACACGGATCACGGTAGCAATGACCTCAGCAGAGAAGGCAAGCAAGCTGGCTGCAAGTCAGAGCTTTGGCTAGCATGCCAGGAACAGAAATAAAGGTTTATGTGCCAGAGATAAGTGGCAAGTGCTGGGTGCTCAGTCCCAGGAGACAGCAAGGAAAGGCAAAGAGTTCAATTTCTTCACAAAATGTCTTTTGACAGCTCCCTGACTGCTCCTTCTTCCAGTCTCCCCTGGTTTTTTATTTTCAATAGTCCTCTAATTTCCCTGCCCTGTTAAAGAGGAAGCAGAGAGCACCCAGGCTCCGTGTTGTAAAATTAATGAAGGTGTCAAGCTGTTGAGGTGAATCACTCCAAAGGAATGTAATGACTCAGTGTCCAAGATGCTCCCTGGGAGAACTGTGAGCTCACACAGTGACGGTGGCTGGTGACTCCAACACTAAAAATATGTAGCAACCAGTCCACAGCACTTTCCTAATGACACCACTGTCTCTATTTCCTACTCTCTTTCTCTGCACAGCTGGTTGGATTTGATCCTTTCTGAAAGTTACTTCTCCTAAACTCCAGGGCTTTCAGATGCACAGCAGATGAAAAACTGCTTCAGGCTCCGCTTCTTTGAAGCCTAGCCAGATGGAGACTGGTGAACTCTCTCTAGCCATGCACACTGAGCTCTAGGATGGTTAGCAAGGGGACAAGGAAGGAAAGGCTGTGTCATAGATAGTGGAACCTCAAGCACTAAGGCTTCACTGGCGGTTAGACACTGAATAGGTGATCACTAGGGGGTGAAGGACAGGTCCCACATGAGGGCATAGCTCCTTCTCCTCCGAGGGCAAGGTAGGCTCCTGAATGCCAAAGAAGATAAACTCTGGGTCAAGAAAGTCTGTCAACATTATCCCACATGGAGCACAAAACTAAATGGCACTCCTACCTGAAACACCAAAAGAAAACTGGAGAAAGACATAATGCTAAAAGGTATATTTGAACACAACAAAAAGTATCTAGTCCAAGCCTAGAAACGAGTTCAAATACAAAGGAAAGCATAAAAAGAATTCAAAATGACAGATGTGGGCAGCTAAAGATCACCTGTAGACCCACCGGAAAGCAGAAGGTAAACCATTAAGACCTGCTACTAACAGACGCCAACTGGTCCTGTCTTGCTACAGGCTAAGCATCCCCAATCCAAAATGTTCCAAAATCTGTACCTTTCTGAGCACCAACATGACACACAAAGGTCATACTCAAAGGAAACACTCATTTCCAATTTTGGATTTTCATTCTAAGGTTGCACAGTAAGTATTATACAAATATTCCAAAATCTGAAAAAGCCTAAAATCTACTTCTGATCCAAGCATTTTGGATCAGGAACACTCAACCTGTATATTCTAGATTCTTTCAGGGCCTGAGGGAAAAAATAAAAGTATGAGTTCCAAAAGTATGATTCATAATAGAGTAGGCTGGCAGACCTAAAAGCTGTCGCCCTGGGTAGAGTGCTGTGGCATCACGGCTCACAGCAACCTCCAACTCCTGGGCTAAAGCGAGTCTCCTGCCTCCACCTCCCAAGTAGTTGGGACTACAGGCACCTGCCACAATGCCTGGCTATTTTTTGGTTGCAGCTGTCATTGATGTTTGGCAGGCCTGGGCTGGATTTGAACCCACCAGCTCAGATGTATGTGTCTGGCGCCTTAGCTGCTTGAGCCACAGGCGCCAAGCCCTAAAAGTCTTCAAATTGGCAAAAAAATGATAGGAAGTGGAGACTGTGTCCACTCAAATGGTCAAATGTAATCACTTCCTGTCAGAGCAACATCACTTTCCTCACCAAGCAGATAAGCCCTAGACTAAAGAGTGGCCAGGAATGGGTTTTCCATGGGGACAGCAGAACCATTTATGCCAATACCTGGGATAACAGATGTCAGTTGTACCTCACATCCATACAAAACAAGCTGGTGGCCAAGTTCTGTTTTCAAAGAAAGGGGTCACCCAACTACAGATGACTTTAGAAGTAACAACCACACAAAGGGTGCAACACACACAGAAGTGCCTCTGACCAGAGGAGGGAACATCATTAACTTTGTACACAACTTCCAGAGGCACTGAAGCAAGGACCGTGGAGCCAACTCTCAGGGCCACTGCCAGATGTGCACCCAGGGACGGTGTCTTTAGCACCAATGTGCAAGTTCAGAAGAGAAACTGAGTCAAGGGCTATCAGTCCAGTTGCTTCTTCTATGAAATCCCAGTTTTGGGCTCGGTGCCTGTGGCTCAACGGGCTAAGGCTCCACATACACCTGAGCTGGTGGGTTCGAATCTAGCCTGGCCCCACCAAACAACAATGATGGCTGCAACCAAAAAATAGCCAGGCATTGTGGCAGGTGCCTGTGGCCCCAGCTACTTGGGAGGCTAAGGCAAGAGAATCACTTAAGCCCAGGAGTTGGAGGTTGCTGTGAGCGGTGATG
>CAUYON010036992.1:0-48730 GCA_963573935.1 Arctocebus calabarensis | reverse complement strand
TTTTATGAGGAGGACTCCCCAGGCAATTGAAGCAGTATCAAAGATACACGACTGGGACCTGATCAAATTAAAAAGCTTCTGTACAGCCAAGAATATAGTAAGTATAGCAAGCAGACAGCCCTCAGAATGGGAGAAAATATTTGCAGGTTATACCTCTGACAAAGGTTTAATAACCAGAATTCACAGAGAACTCAAATATATTAGCAAAAAAAGAACAAGTGATCCCATCTCAGGATGGGTAAAAGACTTGAAGAGAGACTTCTCTAAAGAAGACAGGCGCACAGCCTACAGACACATGAAAAAATGCTCATCATCCTTAATCATCAGAGAAATACAAATCAAAACTACTTTGAGATATCACCTAACTCCAGTAAGATTAGCCCACATGACAAAATCCCAAAACCAGAGATGTTGGTGTGGATGTGGAGAAAAGGGAATTCTTCTACACTGTTGCTGGGAATGCACACTAATACGTTTCTTTTGGAAGGATGCTTGGAGAATACTTAGAGATCTAAAAATTGACCTGCCATTCAGTCCTATAATTACTTTACTAGGTATATACCCAGAAGACCAAAAATCACATTATAACAAAGATATCTGTACCAGAATATTCATGGCAGCCCAATTCATAATGGCTAAGTCATGGAAGAAACTAAGTGCCCATCAATCCACGAATGGATTAATAAATAGTGGTACATGTATACCGTGGAATATTTCGTAGCCTTAAAGAAAGATGGAGACTTTACCTCTTTCATGTTTATATGGATGGAGCTGGAACATATTCTTCTTAGCAAAGTATCTCAAGAATGAAAGAAAAAGTATCCAATGTACTCAGCCTTACTATGAAGCTAATTTATGGCTGTCATATAGAGGGTATAACCCAACTATAACACAAGAATATGGGGAAAGGGGCAAGGGGAGGGGGGGGAAGGTTGGGATAGAGGGAGGGTAATTGGTGGGGCCATACCTACGGTGCATCTTAGAAGGGTACAGGCAAACTTTACTAAATGCAGAATACAAATGTCTTCAGATAATAACTGAGAAAATGCCAGGAAGGCTATGTTAATCAGTTTGATGAAAATAGTTAAGATTGTATATGAAACCAGCACATTGTACCCCTTGATTGCACTATTGTACACAGCTATGATTTAATGATAAAGATAATAAAATAAAAAAAAAATAGAGAAAGGACATCAGACAACAAAGGGAAGACAGAAGCACTGTGTAGGCCACCCCTGCCTCTGGACCAGCGATCTCACCCGCTCCAGTCTACCCCCCACCTTCGCAGATGTGGGAATTTATACCAACAGGGGAAATGTGACTTGGGCATACAGAGGAGCTAGAATCTAGGTGGTTTCATTCCTATGGCTCTCTCCTCTTCTAGAACATCCTTCTAGCCTTCCTTGTAATATAACCATAATCTCATCCATGCAAATATTTTCTTAGGGATCTGTAAAGCCTGTCTCTGGAAATGCAGTGTGCTGACAAAGCGATGGCACACACTGATCTCTGGGAATGCAGGGAATGGGGACACACACACATCTCTCCCCCAGAAAGCACTCAGCGAGCCACGAGCTGCTAGGAGGTCCACTTTCTGAATCTTTTCCTGTGTGACCCAAGGGGCTGGAGAGTGCTCAAAGTAAATAGTTTTCATTACCCCATTTGCCATCAAGCTCAGCTTGGTATAGTAATTTTCTTCTGAGGCTCTTATAGCACTTTAGAAATACGCATCTCACGTGCTCCCTAAGTAAGACTGCATAGGAAGACATTCACCCCAAGGATGAAGGTGAAATGTGGAAAGTAGAAAACCTTAGACCGAGGAGATGGAATAAAAGCAGAGAGAAAAACAACATCATCAAATCCTGATGTGATGAGGCCTTCTCTCCTTTTCCTATTTCCCAATAAATTCTTATTCAGAAAACTGCATCTGAGTACCAGTTGCTTAAGGTGTGTCTCTAAACATGGATAAATTGCAGCAGGGAGTTTAATTTCAGAAACTCTGAAATTTCATATGTTTTTTTAAAATTTCATAGCTCATTCTAATGTTTCTTTTGATCTAATGCTTCTCCTTTCAACAGCCATGGCCCTTTTTGATCCCAAAGGAAGTCAAAGGAATTTTAAGAGAGGTTGTGATTACCTGGCTGACGGGAAAACAGGCTCATTATTACACGGAAGGCACCAATCTGGAGCCAAAATGTTCTGAGCAGGGTTCATATAAACAAGAGATGAAACACATTTTTAAATTTCTCTCTTATTAGATTAGTCAATCAACAATAGATCATGATTAACACCTAAATATTTCTCAATATTATTAAGTATCACCTGGGAATACGTTAAGGATGTAAATCTCCAGGTCTTACTAAGGACCATACATTAGAATTCTCCCTGGGTGATTCTGGCGTACATAACGATTGAGAACAATGAGGCAGAAAGAACAGCTTCACATTCTAAGAGAAAATAGGCCAGAGTTTTCATAGGATATCTCAGTTTAATAGATCAAAAAATACAGCACTCTGAGTGAACAATAGGAAAATACAGGAAGCAGAGCAACTTCAACTCCAGGTCTTAATCATCAAAAGTAGAACCTAACATACTCCATCAATTCCTCCTGAAGCCACACTAACAAGGTTGCCTTCCCCTGGATCTGCCTTTCTGGTTTACTGCTTAACCTCTGCACATTTAGAGAGACTGTGGAGAAAGGTAATGCCTCTACTCAAAAGCCTAGTGCGATACTCAACAATTGGGGATAGCACAGTGCTATATTTCATCAATGTGCACCATTATGATTACACATGACACTGAAAAGATCTTGTCATAATTGCTATTTGGGCAATAAGCTGATAATTAACCACAAGATTATCATAGTGGATGAAATTTAATATTATACAACACTCATTAACCATGTGGAATTCAAAAACAAGTGAAAGAGGGCTGACTGAAGATAAGTAAATTAAAATGAGAAAAACAAGTTGCTTGTAATTTAAAAGCTCAATTATGCAGAAAAATCTTATTTAATTTGAAGAGTAGACTTCAAATTTGATGGAGTATGTCAAGAGTGAGGTATAAGCAGAGAGAAAATTGTTGTCACTCCATCTTCAAGTATTTATCTTGCCCTACTCAGGCTCTCTTTAGAGTAGCTGTTTCACACCATGACCATACATTGACAGCCTGGATAATTTCTATTGTTCAGCCTTCACTGTAATCTTATGGATTTTCCTAGTATAGCCTTTCATATTACAAAGTTACATTGTATTACTGGTTCTCCATAATCTTGGATCTGGTAAATCTATTTTAAACATTTAAGGCACACTTTCATGAAAGGATACAATGATACAAGAGAGATTCTAGAGTGTAGTATCCATGTATAAGTTTGTTCATTTGTAATGATTGCTTTCTGTGCTTTGGGCATTACCCTGAGCAAGGTAACATAGTCAAGGACAAGAATACCAGGTTCCTCTCAAGAATGGAAGAAAAAGTATCCAATGTACTCAGCCCTACTATGAAACTAATCTATAACTTTTACATGAAAGCTATCACCCAATTATAGCACAAGAATATGGGGAAAGGGGCAAGGGAGGGGAGGGGAGACCAGAGGCTGGGAGGGGTAAGGGTAATTGGTGGGATCACACCTACGGTGCATCTTAGAAGGGTACAGGTGAAACTTACTAAATGCAGACTGTAAAGGTCTTAACACAATAACTAAGAAAATGCCATGAAGGCTAGATTAACCAGTTTGATGAAAATATTTCAGATTGTATATGAAAACAGCACATTGTACCCCATGATTGCATTAATGTACACAGCTATGATTTAATTTAAAAAAAAGTTAAAAAAAGAATACCAGGTTCCCTACTCTTGTAGAGCTTTCATTTCAGTTGAGACAGGTATTACATGAACAAACTGCATGTCAGCTAGTTAAAAGTGCTACACAGATAATTAGAGTAGGAAAATGTAAGAGAGTGGTTGAGTACTTTTGTCAGCCCCTGAGGAGACAGAATGTAAATCAAGATTCAAGGGATTAGAAGGAGACAAGTCTGGGATATTCAGAAAAAGAAAACTTCAGGTGGAAGCACCAGGCAGTGCAAAGCACTCAAGGTAAGAATGAATTTAGGACATTTAAGGAACAAAAAGAAGGCAAGTATGGCTGGGACAAGATATGGTCACAGAAGAAGGCTGCTTTGCATACATATTGTAGTCTTGAGAACTAAGAATTCTACTTCAGAAACAGTCACATCTGTTCATAAAAATCCACGTGTAAGAATAACCATAACGGAGAATACAAGGTGGTGGACCAGAAGGAGTCTGCACAATGCTGCTGTCACGAAGATGATCAAAAGTGGTGAATAGATATCCACCTTCAGGCCAACTGTCCGAGAGTGTATTGGGAATTAACAGAACGGAGGCAGGTGGTACCCAACATGAAGGAGAGGGAAGTGAAGTGACCTGCTCAGCAGAGGTATCTGGGGAAAGGACACAGGAGAGCGCCCTGGGACTGTCCACTTACCTTGCCGACATCACAGTCAGAGCCAACAGAGGGCCCCTGCACCACAGCAGGCCTGCAGGCTAATACAGAGACCTGTCTGCAGGCGGGGCTGCAGCACTGCTCCAGAGACAAGGTACAGCCAGCTTCTGAAACCTGGGTATTAACCCTAGTCCCAGAGTGCTTCATCTACCCGGACATCAGATTCATAGCTGCTGCCTCCCCATCACCCTTGTCAGATTGGGGAGGGAGCAGGGAGGCTGGGCCCTCTCACACACCAAGAGGGTACCTTGTGCTCCCTCCGCTGCTGGGGGACCAGGGCAGAACAGGCACCAATGGACCGATCACCTGCTGCCTTAGACTGAGGGGACCACCCAGCCAACTTCTTACGGGACTGGGAAGGAACACAAGCCTGCAGCCCTCATGCCTGCCACCCAGCATCTCAGAATGAAAGTCATGAATCAATCTAGGAAATTTCAAAATACAGCAGTAAGTTTTAACAGACCAGACCAAGCAGAAGAAAGAATTTCAGAACTTGAAGACAAGGCTTTAAATTAACCCTCTCCGCCAAAAATGTAGAAAAAAGAATCAAGACTAATCAATCTCTTGGAGAAATGTGGGACTGTGTAAAGTGAACAAATACAAGGAATCACAGCTATTTCTGGGGAAGGAGAAGAAGAAGAAAAAAGCTTGGAAAATCCACTTGAGGAAATAATTAAGAAAAACTTCTCTGGTATTATTAGAAATTTAGACATCTAGATATAAGAAAATCATTGAACACCTGGAAGAGTTATGGAAAATAGGACATCACCAAGGTATGCAGTTATCAGTCTGGCCAAAATCAAAGAGAAGGAAAAAATCTTATAAGCTGCAAGAAGAAAATATCATGGAATTTACAAAGGATAATCCACAGATTAATGGCAGATTTCTCAACATAAAACTTATAAATGAAAAAGGATTGAGGTTCCATTTGCAGTCCCCTTAAACAAACAAACAAACCTTCCAGCGAAGAATTTTGTAGCCTGCAAAACTAAGGTTCATAAGTGAAGGGAAAATAGTCTTACCCAGATAAGCAGACACTAAGGGAATTTTTCACCCTATACTTGCTTTACAAGACAGGCTTAAAAGTGCTCCATATATGAAACAGAGCGGTTGGTATTCATGATAGTAAAAACACCCAAAGGTTAAAACTGATACTGCTAAAACAGTAACACAGAGAAGAAAACAGAGCAATTAGGTAACAATCAATATGTTGAAACGTATCTCACATATTAATACTAATACTGAATTTTTTTTCTTTTTGAGACAGAATCTCACTTTGTTCTCCTGGGTGGAGTGCCACGGTGTCATCATAGGTCACAGAGACCTCAAACTCTTGGGATCAAGTGATTCTCCTTCCTCATCCTCCCGAGTAGCTTGAACTACAGGCACCCACCATGATGCCCAGATTGTTTATTTCTATTTTTAGTAGAGATAGGGTCTTGCTTTTGTTCAGGCTGGTCTTGAACTCCTGACCTGAAGCAATCCACCCGCTTTGGCCTCCTAAAATGTTAGGATTACAGGCATGAGCCACCATGCCCAACTTAATACTGAATGTTAATGGATTAATTAATGCTCCACTTAAAAGATACAGATTGTCTGAAGAGATTAAAAAAAACATAATCTAAATAGATGCAATCTCCAAGAAAGCCATTTAACCCACAAAGATTCTCACAGAGTCAAGATGAAGGGGTGGATTAAAATATTCCACCCAAATGGAAACCAGAAATTAGTGGGAGTAGCTACTTGCATATCAGATAAAATAGACTTTAAATTTTTAGCCAAAATTATTTTTAGCCAGTTTTGGTGTCATCTAATGGAATATTGCTTCCAACTTCTGAGTATTTGTTTTCTACACTGAAGTAGAAATTATTTTAAGAAGCTTTTGAATCCTGAGAGTTGGACAGTTGTATGTGTGGTGCCAGATCATCTAAGATGGCAGTTACAGAAACCAAGTGTTGAGAGGACACCCAGACAGTCTGTAGGTACCTATGATGGTGAAGCATCTAGTCTTTAAGTCATGAACAATAGTTGCCTGCCTTTTCTTTGAACAAAAGAGCAGTATTATATTCTAATTGAACATTTCCATGTTGTAACATTATAGACATAAAATATTATATATTAATATATAGATATTGATTTAACGAATACTCATTTTTATTGCATTCTGTTTGCTGTTCATGATTTTGCTTTCTTACCACTTCAAGCATAGTAATTATATGCATTTTGAATTTTTTTCTACTTCTTATTTTTTTTTTTTTTGCCTTTTGGATTTTTGTGTGGCCTGTTTACAACATAGAATTTTTTTTAACATACTATTTTACTTAATGTTGCTCATATTTTGCTTAGTATTTTCTAAGTCCAGTAGTACCTACTATTGATGACAAATTACCCAAAAACATAGTTGTTAAATAGGACAAAAATAGTATTTATTTATTTGTGTATTTAAGTATTCTCTCATTGTTTATATAAGTCTGTAATCCAAGAGCAGCTTAACCAGGTGCCTCTCATTCAGGGACTCTCAGCAGGTGGAAATCAGTGCATCACCGGAGTCTGAAGTCAAGGCAAGGCTCAGCTAAAGGAGAATTCATGTCCAAGCTCTCTCATGTCCTTGTCAGTGGGATTGGGAACTAAATTCTATGAGCTAAATAAGTGTCTCCTTTTCATTTTCAAATTTTATTCAAGGGTACATGCTGGGAAGATCTGCTTCTGTCTTTGTTTTTTTATAACTACAACATTGTTACACAGTGTTTATCTTAAGTTCTTTTATAGCAGCCACATACCTTATTTTGCAAAGCTTATTTTATTTTTTGGTTTAGGAAGATTGTGGTGTCTTTCTTCATCTAATTATTCTATATTTTTCTCCCTGATAATCATTTTCATTCCATTTGTCAACATAGCCTAGGTACTTTCCGTTCTACTTTGGTTTCCAAGATCCTAAATGGTAAATGTTAATCTTAATTGACAGTACATTTCTGTTAAATCCAGTCCTTCATAGCTCCCAAGGAGGGGACTGAGAGTTATGGATGGATTTCCATCTACAGATGGGCCTTTTGGAAAGAGCATTATGAATCGCAGCAAAGAAAATAATCAACAGAGCAAACAGACTATGTCCAGAAGTACACAAACTACACATCTGATAAAGAGCTAATATGTGAAATTTCCTAAGAACTCAAACAGATCTGCAATAAATCACATAACCCCATAAAAAGTGGGCAAAAGACATGAATAGATATTTTTCAAAGGAAGATAGCCAAATGGCCAATCAGCATATGAGAAAATGCCCAATATCACTAATTTTCAGGAAAATGCAAATTAAAACCCTAATTAGATACCTCTGCAGAATGGCTATTATGAAAAAGTCAACAAATAATAGATGGTGGTGTGGATCCAGAGAGAAAAGAATGCTTATAATCTGTTGGGACTGCAAATTAGTACAACCTCCTTGGTAAACAGTATGGAGATTCCCCAGAGAAATAAATGTAGACATACGATTTAACCCAGCAATACCACTACTCGGTATCTACCCAAAGAAAAAGAAGTCATTTGATCACAAAGACACCTCCACTTGAATGTTTATTCGCAGCACAATTCACAATTGGGAAGATGTGGAATCAACCCAAGTACCCATGCATTCATGAGCGGATTTAGAAAATATGCTATTCATATGAGTATACCCTGGAGTGCTACTCAGCCATATAATGTCTTTTTCAGAACTTAGATGGAACTGAAGACTATTATCTTAAGTATCTCAGGGATGGAAACACAAACTACATGTGCCGTCTAATAATCGGGAACCAAACAATGGGCGCCCCTTCATGATATCTCTGGATATCAAGAAGGGCTGAGGGGCTGAGGGGTAAAATCTAATCTATCGGTTACATGGAACACAATTTGGGAGACAGACACAATAAAAGCCCAATGCAAGCATTACAAAAGATATCCAGGTAACAAAAACATTTTTGCCACCTTAATATTTTGAAATTACACACACACATCCTGATCAGTATAAATTTGCATTTCCTTCACCCCTCCCTCGGGGTGCCTGTT
The DNA here is from genome assembly GCA_963573935.1 of Arctocebus calabarensis. Lineage (NCBI taxonomy): Eukaryota > Metazoa > Chordata > Mammalia > Primates > Lorisidae > Arctocebus > Arctocebus calabarensis. The sequence continues at coordinate 40,161 of CAUYON010036992.1, read as the reverse complement.
CTCTGCTTCTGCTGGAGGCTATGCTTCCCAGTCTGTAAGATGGTCAGCCCGCATCCTGCAATCCGTTATGAGAAATAAAGCTTTCCTTTCCAAAATAAAAATGAATATAAATAATAATAATCAAATTATAGTGATTTGCTTTCTTATTTTTCATGAGTCTTAATAGAAGATAAGCTCTCTAGCAGTAGCAACCTTATTAGCCTTTGTTCTCTAATATATCCCAAATCTTGGCATGGAATCCATTCTCTTGAAAAGGGACAAAAGTGAGGCACACCAGAATAAATGGTAATATGAACATAGTAGGCTTTCAATGAAAGTTTGATAAACAAATCAATGGGGTATATATTTAAAGAGAATAATTGGAGGTTAGCACTACAGAAAACTTCACAAAAATATCTCTAAAGAAAACTCTAAGAAAGGGAATGTTATTCATGTAAAAGCGTAGAAATACCTTAGTCTGTATCAGGATTAGGAGGGATTGCATACCAAAGGAAATGAAAGTTAAGAATGAAAAGATAATCCTAGTTTGTAGCCACAAGTCAACACTGTCATCCTTTCTAGGAGGAATACATATCTTCAATGTGGATATGAGCTTATGTTCTTAAGGGAAAAATACTAATGCATTCTAAAGATAATGAAATTAACTTCTCCATAAGTATATTTGACAGGATAAAAGGGTAGGAAAATAGTGTTGACCTTGCTTTATTATTTTAAAATGCTAACTGTAGAAAGGAAATTCCTTCAAAATTACTTTCTAGAAAGCTGTCTTAAGAGGCAGATAGCAAGAAAGCAGGGAGTTGCTGCTTCTGAACATGGGGTTGTTGGTAATATTACAAGAAATAAAGTTATTCAAAGACAAAATCATTAGTTATTAGATAGCTCTTCTTGCCTAATAGATAAGGAGTTAAAAATACCATGTCAGAGCAGCCTTGAACTTTAATCCTGTATCATTCTTTAAATTATTAACAATCTTCTTTCCATAAATCAATTTTAAGTAGAAAGTGGCATTGAATCTGAAGATTTAATATTTAATACACAGGATAAAATGGCAAAAAGAAATCTATAAATATCTATCCCAAGTCACCAATTCTGCCACTTACCTATTATGTGACTTTGGATATGTCATTTGTCCCTCCCTGGGTCTCAGATCTCTCATTTTCACAGAGGGGCAGTGTCACAAATCATTTCTAAGGATATGTCTGGCTCTTATATTTGGTGATTTACTTACATTCAATACACAAAACCACGCTGTGATAAATAACAGCTCAAGCAGGATCTGAGACAGGACCTAGAGCAACGTCATTGTTAGAGAAAGGCTTATCTATTGATGCTGGGATAAATTTGGTGGAGGGGGAGATTTCCAGGAACCACGATGGTTGTTTTCTAATGAAAGACGTGGAGTAAAAGTAAGTCAATGCCTCCGTCCTCCCTGTCTCATCTTTTCTCTCTGGGCATTGTTATCCCAATTTCAGCTGGGTTTGGTGACATACAATTGTGGTGGACATACACGTAGCCATTTGTTCATTTCGTGCTATGCACAACAAGATATATTTTTGTATAACTCTTGAGAAGCAAAAGCCAAGAAATTTTGATTTAACTGAATGACTTGTCATGTCTGGGGAAGGTTCTCAAAAATCATCTATATTAATAAATGGCAAATCCATACATTTACCTAAAAATCCCTGCTTTGCTCACAGAAATGCTAATGGCACCCATTAATTGCATATAAATATCATAAAATCAATAATTTTCTGTGTCTTCAAAGTTCTTCCTATTTGGGGAGAGGTTTGGTCTCATTTCTTAGAAGGGCACTATGAATGTCCACAACTATGTCTTTAAGTAAAAACCTCTCCTCTTCTTCATAAGAATATTTCTACTGAGCATAATGCAGGCTTTATGAATTTTTTAGCTGGCATTCTTCTTTTCCCTGCACTAAAATGGAAAATGGGCTTCTCAGGAAGCTTTTTTGAACCTTAAAACATTTAAAGAGTATGTTTCCTTTTTCCATTTCTAAATTTAGCAGCGCAAGAATGAGTCTAAGCATTTCATGCCCTAATCGCTGCAAGATACACATTTCTGAAAACCATCAGGGTTGGTTGTCCTGTATAGACTTCCTAAAAGAAATGTAACTCTCTGTGGCCCACTGCTATACAGGGATAATGATACTTAAAAAAAAAAATCTTGCACACTCTTCATACCTCAGGTGCTCAGGGACCTCGAGCTGCTGCCACGTGTCCAAATTCCAAAAAAGCTCCTCAGCCCTGCTTGACTCTCAGACAGCTATGACCAACAACGTTAACCTGATAAGCTGACTCACAGGGAGATGTAACGAGAGCTGCCACGTCTTCCTCTAGGACAGTGGTTCTCAACCTTCCTAACACCAGGACCCTTTAATACAGTTCCTCATGTCGTGGTGACCCCCAACCATATAATTATTTTCATTGCTACTTCATAACTGTAATTTTGCTACTGTTATGAATCGTAATTTAAATATCTGATGTGCAGGATGTATTTAGGTGACCCCATATGAAAGGGTCATTCGACTTCCAATGGGGTCGCAACCCACAGGTTGAGAACCACTGCTCTAGGGGTATTGGTGTCACCCGGAGTTTCCTGGAGGCTCTTCAGGTGACCTGAAGACAGAGGGGCTAGAAGCCCACAGCACGAATGGGACAGTCCTTAGGTCCATGTTGATGGCTGGCCCTGAGCATATGTATATGAATAAATATAAAATACTCCTACGGCTAAATATAATCCAGAATAAGGTAGGAGCCTTTTTATAATTTTCAGCAGCCTGCAGTGTCCTGAGAAGAAGTACCAGCATATATTAATAACAGCAGAATCCCCTGCACTCCAGCCCCCAGCAGGTAGTCCTCCTCCAAACACCCTCGGGTGAGTGAGGGAAGAACACACAGCAAGAAATGAATCCCAAATTAAACCAGTCCTCCCCGCCCCCACCTTAGGTTTCAACCTAGGACAGAAACATTTTCAGAAAAAAAATAAATCTTACTTCCCAAACCTTGAAAATAGAGGATGTTGTCTGAGAAGGCAACACGGGGACCAGCCATGAAGCAAATCTAAAAATTCTCAGGCATCAATCTCTGTCTCCACTGTCCTGCTTCTCACACTCTCTCTGCTTCTGTCTCTCCTCTGGCCTTTAGTTTTCTTGCATCTTTATTTCTCTGGCTCCTCTCACTGCCTTTTGTGTTGAATAATTTACGCTGCTCTAAACTTCTATCATCTTCTTCCTTTTAGCGTCCTATCAGTATGATAAAGACCCCAGTTTTCCCGTCTCTCTCTCTGTCACATGAGATAAGTGAGGCCCAGTGCTAACAGGAAGCTGGGCTGGAATGAGGGGCAGAGTGAGTGCTGGATTGACGACCTTAAAGGCAGGGACCACATGTGGAGACCCTGCTTGTCCCAAGGCCTGGAGTCCAGCAGATATGCTCAGAGTTCAGCTGTAGCTCAGGTAGGAAAGAATGACTGGGGTGGGGAGACTTTCCACCTGGCAAAAGAGAATAAGTGTGAAGCTCACATTCAAAGTGCAAAGTTAAAAGAGCAGATCCACTGTTGGCAAGGTCAGGAAACGGAAAGAAGCTGAATCCAGTCTCCAGGGGGAAAGGCTGACAAGAAGCCAGAGAAGCTATCTGAATTGCAAGCAAGAGGTCAATATGATTAAAAAGGGACTGCGTTGAAAGGTTACAGAAATGAAGGCAAAGCCTCACGAAGGAAGGAAACCAGATAGCTCCTGGGAACCAAAAGGCAGAAACTAATGGCCAGTACCTTTAGGACACTACATTCAGGGTGAATTAATCTCAATAATTTTTGTCACTCATATAGGAATTAGGATGAGCATGATAATGAGGATGGGAGGGAGGTGTAAGGATTAACATGACTTAGAGGCTTCAGATGTACCCAAGACTCATCCCCAGGACACAGGATAAGTCTCCTGGGAGGATAGTTCAGTTCCTACCCATCTAATGAATGGCTAAGAAAAAAACCAAGCTTGATTTCACAGAAGGAGGCTGGTGGTAACTGATATAATCCAAGTTCACCTTCTCTGAAAGCCAGAGAGGCAAGCACTGGTGCTTCCAGAGCTCCTCCACTGTTCAGAGTGGAAATGCAAAGACTAGAGAATAGCCCTGTCCCCTCTCTACAAACAGGACCATATATAAGAAATGAAAGACTAACTGTGGTCACGATTTCCAGAAGGCATCTCTGAAAGTGTTGGATAGTCATATAATCTGATTCAATTAGAGCTTTTCCTTCCCTCCCATTTAACAGTGTTACTGGGATTAATTAGAATAGCAATACAACAAAGACTGTCAGGCACTTGAAGATCACATGTGCGTGTAGCTCCAGTTGATTCCAGGTAAGAAAATTTTGCCTTCATGGTTTCTTCTCCCTCCTTCTTCTTCCCCCTCCCCTCCTCTCTTCTCCTTCCTCTTTCCCCCTCCTTTTTTTCTTCTTCTTTTCTTCTTTTCGGCTTTTTCTAGCTAGAAAAGAAATGTTTTCTAGTTTTCTGTGATGGCATCACCAGAGGCAAATGGTACCAATAAAATCCTTTGTACTTTGGTATTACAGCTGAATACCTTGCCTTCTTCCATGGGGGCTTGCATTTAAAAGAAAGTCTATCAAGTTCAAGCAGATGGATTTAACAGAAAGAGAAAATTTAGACCTTATAGAAGGTAAATCTATACTTTAGATATAAGTAATGGGAATTGCCTCATAAGGCAATGAGGAAGAGAAATATTTGGGGTAGAGGGATTTTTAATACCAATCAAATTTGACTAAGTAGCCCAGTAGGTAAAGCTGATCTTAATTTTTGTGATTTAAAAATCTTTTCCATTGTACCTACAGGTACAGCAATATTCCTGCCCACAATTTGTGACTATCAAGCAACACTGTCAAACAAGAGGCCTCTAAGCACTTTGAAATGATTTATCAAATCAAAGCAAATTTTTTTTTGGGGGGGAACTATACAACAATACAGAATCATAAGTTGGTCTATAGTAAGTTGCTTTGAAATTATCAGGGAGAAAAAATAAAATTCCAATAACAAAACTGATGTCAAAGTTTCCTCTTCAGCTCCCACATTTGCATTTGGGTACCCTAACAACCTTGCATAGTAAAAGACACTGACCTCATAGCAAGACATATCAAACAGGGATTACAGCAGTTAAAAAAAAAAAAAAAAAAAGAACAGGAAATTGAGTCCTCATCCACAAGGAAAGAAAGAAAATGTGAACAGACCAATAATAAATAACAAGATTGAATCAGTAATAAAACTTCTTTTATCAAAAAATCCCAGATCATGATAGCTTCGCTTCTGAATTCAACTAAACACTTAAAAAATAAATAATATGAATTCTCCTCAAACTATCCCAGAAAATTAAACAGGAGGGTATACATCCAATTCATTTTTTCAGGGACAGCCTTACCTACTTTCAAAACCAAATAAGGATACAACAGTAACAGCAAAATAACTCCTATAGGCCAATAACTCTGATGAACACACATATAAAAATCCTCAAAAAAAATAACTAAAAAATGATTCTAATAGCACATTAAAAAGATTATTCATTATGATCAAGTGAGATTCATATCAGGGGTGTAAGAATGGATAGGAAGAATTAATATTATCATAATGGCAATACTACCCAAAGTAATCTATGGATTCCACAAAAATCCCTATGAAAATACCAATGATAGTCTTTATAGAAATGGAAAAACATTCTTAAAATTTATATGGAACACAAAAGACTGTCAATTGCCAAAGCCATACTGAGGAAAAAGATCAAAGCTAGAGATGCCACACAGACTGGCATCAAAATAAAACACAAAGCCATAGGAACTATAACAGCATAGTACTGCATAAAAAACAAATACACAATCCAATAAAACAGAATAAAGAGCCCAGAAATGAATTCATACACCTACACTCAACAAATTTTGACAAAGGTGGCAAGAACACATGCTGAGAAAAAGGGAGTCTCTTCAAAAATGAATGGTAGTGAGAAACCTGGCTGTCCACAGGTGGAAGAATGACACTAGACCCCTACCTCTCACCATACACCTACATCACTTTAAGACTTAAGTATAAAACTCTAATCTATAAACCTACTAGAAGAAAAATATGGGGGAATACTTTATAATGCTGAATAGACAAGTAGTTTTAAAATAAGACTTCAAAAGCACAGGCAGTAAAAGTGTTCTGGGAGGCCAAGGTGGGAAAATCAATGGAAATCAGACCAGCCTGAGCAAGAGAGAGATCCCATATCTACAAAAACAGAAAAATTAGCTGGGCATGGTGGTGCATCAGTAGTCCCAGCTACAGAATGATCACTTGAACCCAGTAATTTAAGGTTGCAGTGAGCTATGGTGACTCCACTGTAATCTAGCCAGGGTGACAGAGCAAGACTGTCTCAAAAAATAAAACTTTAAAGATGTAAAAATAGACAAATGAAATTACATCAAAATAAAAGGCTTTTGCAAAGTAAGAGAAAAGGAAACAATTGACAGAGTGGACAGATAACTTATGAGGTGGAGGAATTATTCACAAACTATACCTGTTAACAAGAGGCTAATACCCAGGATATATAAGAAACTTAGCAAAAATAAAACCACCAATTTTTTTAATTTTTTAATCTTAAAAATGAGCAAAAGACCTAAATAGACATTTCATGAGAGAAGATATCAACATGGCCAACCGTTATATAAAAAATGCTCAACATCACTAATCATCTGGGAAATGCAAATCAAAACCACAATAATAGATGCATATATACACATGAATACATATGTATCTGCACACACACACATACACACAATGAGATACCTCACTCCAGTTAGAAGGGCTATCATCAAGGAGATGAAAGGTAAGTATTGGCAAAGATGTGGAGAAAAGGGAACACTTCCACACTGTTGGTAGATTGTTCATTAGTAGAGTCATAATAGAAAATAATATGAAAACTACTCAAAAAATTATAAAAAAAAATACCCTATGGAAATGAGATCGGTACATCAAAGAGATATCTGCATGTCCTTATTTATCGCAGCACTGTTTACAATAGCCAAGACACTAATGCACCCTAAGTGTCCAACAAAGGATGGATAAAGAGAATGTGGTGTACACATATACATGATGGAATGTTATTCAGCCACAAACAAGAACAGAATCCTCTCATCCTCTCATTAGCAATGACATGGATGGACCTGAAGGTTATTATGTTAATTGAAATATGCCAGCCACAAAAAGACAAATACTGCACACATGTGCACACACACAATGGGACACCTCATGCCAGTTAGAAGAGCTGTCATCAAAGAGATGAAAGGTTAAGTATTGGTGAAGGTGTGGGGATGTATGATCTTGCCATATGTGCAATAAAGGAAAAAAAGAATTACTATTACAAAAGTGGAGAGTAGATCCACTGGTTACTGGAGACCAGAGAGGAAAAGGCAAGGGAAGGATGGGTAGAGGTTGGTCAATGGGCTCAAAGTTACAGTTAAGTAGAAGGAATAATCCAGGGCTTTGTGGCACTGTAGGGTGACTGTGGTTAATAGTAAGATACTGTATATTCCAAGGTAGTTAGAAGAGAAGCTTTTGAAAGTCCTTATCACAAAGGAATGATAGATGCATCAACTGATACACACTACCCTGATTATATCCCATGTCAGTATTGACATGTCAAGTTGAATCTCATAAATACGCACAACTATAATGTCAATTTAAAAATAAAAATAAAGCAAATAAATTATAAAATTAAATAAAAAATAAAAAATAAAAAAAATAAAAGAATGTGAAGAACTTTTTAGCACCTGTGGACCACATATAGCATGGACACAACCACGAAGTTAGCCAGAACTATTAGATAATTACTAGAACAAGTACATGTCTTAAAACCCAAAAGATATATAAATGGCTTGTGCAGAATATTTTAAATTTTAGAGTATATCTGACAAAATCGAAAAATGAATTCAACGATCAGTGTGCAAATTTTTCATACTGTTCTTAATCACAGCTTTTTCTAAAAGCCCATTTTTAGAATGCCCAGAATAAGAAAGAAATTGAACATCTGGTGCTTTCAGAGTCCATGAGGGGATCATAATTTATGGCAAACAATTCATATCCAGTTCAGAAGTGTATGCTTTTGCCTAGCTCCGAGAATATTTCTGGATCACAAATATACAGAATTAATTTACAATGGAATGTACAATATCCTTATGATTCAGAATTCTTTTTCTAACAGCTTATTAGCAACAGGTTTCTAGAATTAAGTTTAATTGGCAGCAATAGAGGAGACAACTATTCTACCGTTAATGGCAACCAATTAGTAAATATTAAACACCAATTTAAATGCCATGAACAGTTGGAGTAACCTTGGGGTGAATATCTAATTCAGTTAATTCTCAATAATATTTGGTTTGTCAGTTTCTTGGTTGAGAAAGCATATCCCGCAGATCTTTGGGAGAGAAAAGGGTAGAGGCCAACTGTGTTCAAGAGCCCATCTGTGCCTAGTATGTGAATGGGAACCCGGAACTTCCTTCTGAATTTGGAGAACGCGCAGCCTCGCCATAACTGGACATCTTTAAACTCTGCATTCATTTAGTCCTGAAAGTTTCATTTTAATTTTACGAGGCAAATGAACTCTTCTTATTTACCAAAACCATGTTCCAATCTTTAAGACCCAGTCGGGAAGGATAAGGGTCATAATTAAGCTCCTCAAAGAACACAGTAAAGAAGACAAAATAAAAACCACAACCAAAGGCCTATTTTAACCCTGTTAGATTCCAATCACCAGACTTGAAGAAAAATCATTCTTTACAGAAACCTTGGAAAAATTATTTTTTCCTTCTTTTTCTTCTTCTTCAGATACATCTTGATTTTATTTCTAAACAGAGGTTTTTTGATGGGTGTTTCCCATTCATGCTTAACATCTGGGTTTCATTAGTAAGCAAAGTAGCTCCAGGGATCAAGCTGTAGATACGCCCATTTGATAAAAAACAGAAGGTGCCAAAGAATATGTACACATTTTTAAAAAAGAAAACTGTATTAAAATTATAATATTCAATATATACCAAGAATGTTTCTTATCTTGTATATTGTATCTTACATCTCTTGTAATTGTAGAGTCAAATGTGACTTGAGTTTTATAATTTTTATACAGTTTTTCCTTTCTTAAAATGGGCATATTTTCTTTTAGCATCTTTTGTAGAATATGCAACAGTGGAACTTGGAAAACCAGTATGCTGCCAAGCATACAGGGAACTTTCCTCATCTACTTTAGCATTGAGTTACAGACAAACATTTGATAAAAATGTTGGTTGTGGGTCATGAACAGTGAAATTAAAGCTAGTATGAGGAGTCATTGTCCACTGGAGACCAATCAGATAAAATGCATTCAGAAAGGAAAGAATAAGAAAGGAACATTCAGTATAAAATTTCCAATTAACACATACAATTTTCTATGGTAATAATGAAGAACTCTTTTACTAGAATGCAATCAAGCAAAAAGAAAAACAGTATCTAATTGCAATTTAAATCAGCTAATGTCTTCTAGCAATACATAATAGAATACTTACATTCATTTTATCCATCTCAAAAAGAAACAATTCATAATAACTTTTAATAAAGCACCATGCGACTATTTGCTTTCTTGATTCTTCCTCACATTTGCCTCACACTTAAGATAATCTCAACATACATTTCAGTGACAAAACAGACACATGCTCTGTTCTCCTGGCTACTGGCCCCCAATTATTTGCTTTTCAAACAAATACCCTGACCAAAGCAAATGCCTCTGTTCACATACTAGCTCCCATCCCAGCTCACCTTTCTCTGGATGCCCCTTCATTAATGATCTGCCCTCCCCCATCTTTCTAAGGGGAACTACACTCTAAAGCAACTATCCAGGCCAATATAAACACAGATGGGGTTTTAGCAAGCACTTTCCTGCAAGCACTCTGCGATTTGTAGTATTTCAGACAGCAAACAAAAACAAATGACAACAAAAAGCAGAAAACACATTAGAAAGATGCTGACTCCAGTGGCTGCTGCCCAGGAGTGGATGGTCAGGAGGGCGTGCGTGTGCCCTCCCAGCCTGCTTCTTGTCTCACACAGAGCCTGAGGAAGGGTTTTTACCTTTCTTATCTTGAGGTATCTTCCTACCAACTTGTGAAGCACTGAGATCCAAAGAACCAGAAGACTTCAAAGGTAGAATGGGCAGGCTCCTTTGTCTGTTTTGAGAGGTATCATAACTACTCAGTCAAATCCAAGAAGAGCTGTTCGCATTGCTGGGCCCCACATTTTAAGCATTTTCTAAATGGTTTATTGGTCTTTTGTGACATAATTGTTTGGCTAAAACAGATGAATCTGGGATGAGAGTCTGATCTCCAGTGGAAAGCTTTAGCCTATGTTATATTCCAAACATTACAAATTCTTATGATGAGGATCAGAGATTAACCATCTATGTTGAAACAAACACTTCTGTGTGTGAAAAACATTCCCATTTAGGTAGTGTAGGTGTCAACGTAAACGACCATCCTGTGGGCCCAGGTTTTCCTCTCTGGTTGTTGAAGAGTATTTTGCTATGCCACGAAGCATGTTAAAACCTGTTAGGTCATTTTTTTTCTAGAAGTTAATGTCAGGACAAGGTGTTATCAACCAAAGGCATCAACTACTTGTTTTCTTCCCTCAAGAGAGTCCTATCTCATCCCCAGCAAAAGGCAATCTTAAAAATCATCAGTGTCAGCACACAATATGTCTATTATGCTAATAATGTAGAATTAAAACCTTTCATTTTCTATCTTTTATGAAGCAAAGCAAGCAATACTTCATATAAACAACTTCCATGGCTGTACTAAATGCATCCTTCCCCCAACACAGCCAGCTCCAAGAAGTCTCAGTTTGTTACTATTAGTGCTCATCATAGCATGTCCAGTGTCATGGACATGAAAGGATCCTGAACATCCTTTCCAAACCATCTTGTGTCTCCCTCTTTCCCTTACCCCACCATGTACCATCAGGGTCAGTTTCCTCAATATACCAAATCTGTAGCCACCCTATATCCTTTCCTCACACTGAGTTAGCCTGAAAAATTCTTGCCTTTCTCACCAAACTATCTTAAAATATCCTTTGGCTATTATTTCCTCCTAAAACTGGACAGAGGAATGTGGTCCATGCTTTCAAAGTCTCCTGTGTACACCTGGGGCCCTGGCTGCTCAGGTGGCTGAGACACAAGGATTGCTTGACCCTGGGAGTTTGAGGCCAGCCTGGGTAACATAGCAAGATGTTAGCTCTTTAAAAAACATCTCCTGTGACACATTCTCCTTAGCAAAGTATCTCAAGAATGGAAGAAAAAGTATCCAATGTATACAGCCCTAATATGAAGCTAATTTATACCTTTCATGTGAAGGCTACAACCCAATTATTACACAAGAAGATGGGGAAAGGGGAGAGGGAGAGAAGGGGAGGAAGAGGGTGGGGGGAGAGAGGATAAAGGGTGAGATCACACTTGAAGTGCATCTTTGAAGGGTCAGGAGAAAACTACCAAATGCAGAAAACAAATGTTTTCACACAGTAAATGAGAAAATCTCACTAATGTTATGTCGAACTGATGGATGAAAATATCTCAGATTGTGTATGAAGCCCACACACTGTACTCCATGATTAAACTAATGTACACAGCTACGATTCAATAAAAAAATATTAAAAAAAATCTCCTGTGCTCTTCTGAACTTTTATTATGATTATAATATATAATTATTTGTGTGATGGCCATCCCCGATGAACGGAAACTTTCATGAACTGTAAGATCATGGTCTGTTCACCACACTATCCTCAGGACTTGGCCCATGGCCCAGCACATAGTAGGTATTACTGATACAGCCAGACTCACTGCTGCTCAAGCTTGAGTAGAAAGTCTCAGCAAATCTATTATTGGAAAAAAATATATGCAAGCACTCTGTACTTCCTAATGTTATAGTCTCCTCTGGCCATAGAAGACATGGTCTTAGCTAATTCATTTATCAGTTTTCACTACTTGAGTCAGTGATAGTTATAGACTTGAAAAAGAGCACGCGTTGGCTAATTACTTTGTCTGGATGATTCTCAGAAGTCTACAACTCCCTGTTAAAGATTCAGGCATCTCTCCTCTACTGGAGGATTCACTGATGTAATTAGCAACAACTCTAGAATTACTCAAGTAGATTTTATGCTGGGAGTTTAGCGGTGGATATTACTGATCAGGTCCTGAAGGATATCATGAAAAGAAATACTGGAAAAATGTCAATAGTGGGGACAAGCTTGAGGTTTATACTAACCTTAAACCACAGAAGTGGAAATTTAGGGATCCTTGAGCGAATTGAAAGGCCAGTGCATTTAGAAGAATAAAGGAGAAACACCTCCTCCTTAGCAGTTCAAATGACCTTTTTGGAGAATTTTACTAAAAGGAAAAAACTACACTCAAAAGGGTCAAGGCTTCGTTGCCACTGGCCTGACAGTGAGAGAAAGCTATGTCACTGTCACCTGCCGGAGGACAGGTGACGATGGACATTCAGAAGTCTGGAAGGACATTTGGAGAGGTACATTTGTAACCAAGCCACCTGTGTTTCCATCCTCCCTGTCCTATATCTCATATATGACCTCACGTTAAAGACACAACCACGAGAGGATACTGGAACGAGTTTGTGACAGATGGACTGGGCGTACAGAAGGACAGTGCCAAAATAGACGTGATGGGTGACGGGGAGGAGGAGATGAGGAAGAGGCCTGGGACCATACCACAGCCAGAGCATCACACCCAAGTCACAAAGGTGGAGAGAAGCCAGCAGTCACTGCAGGCCACGCGGAAGGGATGTTCCAAGTCAGAAAGGCCCAAAGGCCACAGAAGCAGTGGGCGGAGCAGAGGCAGAAACTCCGCCCAGGAGGGGTTTTCTGCCCTCTGCTTTTTTTATCCTTCATCAAGGGTGTTCACAGACATGGGCCCTTCTCATATATTGATCATAGGTAAAAAAGACACAGAAGCCTGCCCTCTTAAAAACATTTCACTCAAAACATGTTTTTTCACACTAATATGTACATAGAAAATCTCTGGGGTTGGTTGTTTGGCTAGCTGGCTTATTGATGATGGATCAAAAATTTCTTCTGTTTCTGACTTCAACTTGGTGAATGGCCAATAACTCTGAAGGCAAATTTCTGTGACTTATCCCCACTCTCAACAGGTTGACTGAGTGGCCTCCTCTGAGCTCATAGCGTTTGCCACACTGGGTTAAAATACTGTATTCAGAGGTTACTCTCCCTCACAAAACAGCAGCTATACTGAGACAGGGCCCTTGCTTTCTTCTGTTATCACCAGTGCCATCACCCACAAGCCAAGCAGCTTTATTTTTGTTGACTATGATTTTATAAAAGTCTATGCCTCTTTAAATTACCGTAAATTCCCTATTTTCTACAAAGTCTGAAAAATCTGCCAAAATTAGGTTTGAAAGGTTGGTTTGAAATGACACAAAACACTTCCCTTCACTTGCTATTCACACTCAGTCCCCAAAAAAGAGTGGAATTTTGACATCTGGGACTAGTATACTTGTGGTTTATGTCCAGGATGACAGATTTGGCTCTGGAAGGTGAGGAGAAAGTGAGAGTATGATGCTTGACAAGTAATATTTTGTGTTAACTTTTTTTTTTATTAACAGATTGAGAAAGCAAACAGAGGCCTGAGTGAGAAGCCACATCCTAGCAAAGGATGTTTAACAAGAAAAGCAGCTATTTTGTGTTATTTGGACTAAATATCAACATTAAGAAGATACTAGGCCAATAACTGTGGGAGAATAAGTGATTCACATTTTTATCCCACGAGGAATATGCTCTGGAAATTTGGATCGACTGAGAACACCAAGTACCAGTGTTTGTCCAGCAAAATCTTCCGCTCAGATGCCACAGAAAAGGGCCAGCCCACTACCAAAGTGCATCTCCAAGTGGACAAGTATATGCCTTCTGTATCTGGGACATGCTTAGCTGACAAGACCAATGCCAAGAATAAGTGACAGAAAGAAGAAAATAGAACATTTCCTTTAAGCGTTAAACTTCTACTGGCACTAAAACAACACCATGGACATTTTCAAGCCTTAGGATACACTGGCCCAAACAGTCCATAGTCATATGTAAAGCAGAAAGCATTACCCCTGTTTTATAGACGAGAAAACTGAAGATCAGCAAGGTAAGAAAATAGGCCCAAGGTCATGCAGCAGCTAAGTGATGGAACTGAAATCGAACCCCCATCTCTGTGACCACAAATTCTATTTCCTTCATGTGTCACTAGGTTGGTCAACATCGGAGTCTCATCTATGATCTAGAGAATAATGAAGTTCATCAAGAACATGAGTAACTGAAGCAGTGGCAGAGAGCAGCCCAGAGTGCACAAAGACTACAGACTTAAGGGCCGGAAGAGGAGGTAGCACTGGCCACCAGACCACCAGCTATAATACGCAGTAATGGCATAAACCAGAAAATGCAGAAAAATATATAAAACCTGAGGAAATAGTACTTACCAAAACTGAGACAAGAAAAAAAAAACAGAAAATCTAAATAAATGTACCTATTAAAAATAATGTTACATTGGCTCAGTGCCCATAGCTCAGTGGGGTTAGGGCAACAGCCACATATCCCAGGGCTGGAGGGTTCAAACCCAGCCTGGGCCTGCTAAACAACAATGACAACTATGAACTAAAAATAGCCGGGCGTTGTGGCAGGTGCCTGTAGTCCCAGCTACTTAGGAGGCTGAGGCAAGAGAATCTCTTAGGCCCAAGAGTCTGAGGTTGCTTTGAGCTGTGACACCATGGCACTCTACCAAGGACAACATAAGTGAGACTCTGTCTTAAAAAAAAAAAAAAAAAAGTTAAATCATAATAAAAACTTTCCCACAGAGAAATTTCAGACTCAATTGGTTTTAATTGTGACTTCTTCAAAATATTCTACTAGATCAAATAGGGACCTTCAAAAGTTCATGTCCTCATGTTCACCAAGAACTTCAGAATGTGACCTTAACTTGCAAATAAGGTCTTTGCAGGTACAATTAGTTAAGATGAAATCATACTGAATCCAAGCTGGTCCTAGATTTAATGTGACTGGTGTCTTCATGAGGAGCGGAGACCTTGACACCCAGGGAGAAGGCTATGTGACAATGGTAGCGGAGGCTGAAGTGATGCGTCTGCTGGGTGAGGAATGCCAAAGGTTGCCAGGATCCAGCATAAGTCAGGAAGAGACCTTCCCAGAACCTGCAGAGAGAAGATGGCTCTGCCAACACCTCGACTTTGAATCTCTCACCTCCGGAATTGTGAAAGTAAATGTCCACTATTTTAAGCTAATTTGTTATGGCAGCGCTAGGAAGCTAAAACAGTTGACCCTTCAACAACACAGGGGTTAGGAGAGCCAGCCCTCTGCACAACTGAAAATATATGTATAACTTTTGACTCCCCAGACTTTAACTACCAATAGCCTTACTGATAACAAAAACAGTATATTAACACATATTTTGTATTGTATGTCTTATACACTATATTCTTACAACAAAGTAAGCTAAAGGAAAGAACATATTGAGAAAATCATAAGGATTTTAGAGAAAATACACTTAGTATTCACTAAATGGAAGTGGATCATCTTGTATGTTTTCACCCTCATTGTCCTATCATTGAGTAGGCTGAGGAAGGGCTGGTCTTGGTGTTTCAAAGGTAGCATAGACAAAATCTGCATACAAGTAAAACTACACAGTTCAAACTCATGTTGTGCAGGGTCAACTGCATATTTATGGAAGAAAGAGCAGCAATCTTACTCAGATTCTTTTAGAGTACAGAAGAAAGAAGTCTTTTCCAATTTGTTCTATCAGGCTATTATAAATGTGATACCAAGCCTGACAAAGACACTACAAGAAAGCAAAGTCACAAGCTAAAATTGCTTATAAACAAAGGCACAAAAACACCAAGCAAAACATTTAAAAAATTAATCTAAAAGCAAAATTATTCAATATTAATGTTGCTACATTAACAAAATGAAGGAGAAAAAAACATTATCTTTTAAAAAATGTATAAAAGGTATGTGATAAACTTCAGTAGCCATGATGAAAAAAAGTTTTGTGACGGTAGAAATAGAAGGGAACTTTCTCAGTTTGGTGACTGGATGGATGGCAGAAAGGAAGGCATGAAGGCTGGATTATAACAGGCATTAGACTTCATGTTGAACAAATGAAAGATTTTCCTCTGAAATCAGAAAAATTTTGTAACTACTAATGAATGCTATATTGAAGGTTCTACAAAGTGCAATGAGGGGAAGATGGAAGGAGGATATAAAAGGATTGAAATAAAAGAAAAAAGTCATTATTTTCAGGTAAAATGATTGTATTCAAAGAAATTTGAAAAGGATCTGTAGATGAGCTGTTGGAATTTAAAAAAAATAATTGAATTTAGAAGCGTATGCTGGATTCAAGGTCTGAATTTAAAAATTACTGTGTTTTCATGAACTAAAAATAATTAGAAAATGAAATTTATTGAATAACATGTCTATAATAGGGAAAACTAATGAAACATTCCATGAATAAATCAAATACAACAGGATTGCTGTGATTGGTGCTTTGATTCTGCCTGGGATGCAGACAGTATTAATAGCTAGAGAAACTGACTAGAAATCTGGAGTATCTACAGGGTTTCTCTCACTTCAACTTAATAAGCTTAATTTTCCCAAACTTCCATGTAGTTAAGAACATACTGTTTTCATGACCATCCCTTAATAAAAGTATTTTGCATGGTCGGGGTCTTAAACAAATTTAGGTAATTTATGGTAGCGATCTACCTTCCTTCTGGGAGGTTGGAGCATCAGTAACTGCAACTAGTCATGAAAACACTATGATCTATGTGACTGATCCTTGATTTAAAAAGAAAAAAAACCCTGGACTCCCACACTTAGAACTTTTTTGGTACACAACAGTTTGCACATATTATCACTATCCATTGCTGAGGAAATTAAGTATTCCTGCTACACTCCCCTGAGAGAAGACTTTTGGAAACTAACATCTGCTTTCCTCCAGACTTTTCCCTATCTTCCTTTTGCTGTTCCTTTTGCTGATTTTGCTTCATATCTTTTTGGTGTAATACACTGTAACCACAAATATATAAACTTCCTTATAGTGAATCAGCAAATTTAGGGTGACTGTTGGCACCTCTCATGCAGACCCAAACAATGAAAATAAGCTACACAATCTATAAAATCAGTTTGGAAAGGTTTCTTAAAAAGTTGAGACCACAAACAAACCTAATGACTTAAAATCTGAGAAATGTTGAGTACTTTCTTAGAATATATTGGCAGATGGTTTTGCCTTTGCCATAACATGAGAAAGCCATCATTAGTATGGTTAAAGAAAAGCAATACTTTTAAAACAAATATAGGTTGGTATGATGCTTTAATGTTTTAGTCCTCATCCACTGCCAACTTTTGTCCTCAGTTCTTCATCAGTTTCTCACGAGAGTAAGTGGGGGGTGGAGAAGGAGCACTGAGATGTGTTTTTCCTGAGACACAGGCATTAAGGACCTACTGACATATAAGAGCAGAGAAGGAAACATGAGAGATGCCCTACAGGCACTCAATGTCTTACAGTAAGGACCAAACAACAAAGGTCTATGACTGGAGAAAAGGCAGGAGACATGAGAAAAACCTTTCTGGCACTCAGATCCCAAGTCCTGCTAAAAGGAAAGATCTGATCACCAACTCAGTTAACTATAATTCTCTGATTAAACTAAAACAAATAAACAAAAAACCAACAACTAGACTCAGTTTATCTATAGAATAAATTGACTTAACACTATACAAGAGACTCAAGAAGAGGCACACCCTTTTCTGGTTGTATATTAGTTTGCTAGGGCTTCTATAACAACTGCAACAAAAAATAGCTGGGCATTGTGGCAAGCACCTGTAGTCCCACCTACTCAGAAGGCTGAGGCAAGAGAATTGCTTAAGCCCTCGAGTTTGAGATTTCTATGAGCTGTGATGCCATGGCACTCTACCGAAGGTGACATAGTGAGCCTCAAAAAAGAAGAAGAAGAAGAAGAAGAATGAGTAAAGAACACGAGAAAAGTTAGAATCTTCTTCATATATGACCTTAATGTAAAAATTATTGATTGCATTTGTAACTAACAAAAAAGACCCCAAATACATGAGAACAAATTGACAAAAGTAATTTAATAAACTATAATAAGTACTGGTGAGTTTAAGGTCTCTTAGTATTAATAAAAAATAAAGATTTTTTTTTTTTTTTGTAGAGACAGAGTCTCACTTTATCGCCCTTGGTAGAGTGCCCTGGTGTCACAGCTTACAGCAACCTCCAACTCCTGGGCTTAGGAGATTCTCTTGCCTCAGCTTCCTGAGTAGCTGGGACTACAAAAGCTCACCACAATGCCCAGCTATATTTTTGTTGCAGTTCGGCCAGAGCCGGGTTTGAACCTGCCACCCTCGGTATATGGGGCTGGTGCCTTACATCCTGAGTCACAGGTGCTACCCATAAATAAAGATTTTAAAGATTTGAATCTGACCTAACAATTGTTGATTACACACATTCATCTCAAGTTCACCTGTGACATTCACCAAAACAGATCACATGCTGAACCATAAGACAAATCTCAATAAAATTTTAAGAATCAAAATCATAGATTATATTACTTTATCACAACGGTGTTAAATGAGAAATCAATAAATATGGCTAGAAAATTCCCAGGTAGTTAGAAATTAAACAAAATGCATATAAATCATCTAGGAGTTAAAGTTACAACAAAACTTTAAAAGATACTTAGAACTAAATAATATTTTTAAAATGACAAAATTTGTGAAATGCAAGTAGAGCAGTGCTTATATAAAGAAATGTATAACTTAAAAGTCTATGTTAAGAAAGAAAAGACACAATTATCTATATTTTTATCTGAAGGAGCATTAGAAAGAAGAGCAAATTGAACACAAAAGTAGTAAAGAGAAAATAATAATATAAAGGAAAAATCAGTAAAACAAATAAAAAAATCAATAAAATCAATTTTTCTTTTTCTGAGACAGAATCGCACTTTATCACCCTTCATAGAGTGCTCGCAGAAATCTCAAACTCTTGGGCTCAAGCAATTCTCTTGCCTCAGCCTCCCAAGTAGCTGGGACCACAGGCATCTGCCACTACGGCTGGCTATTTTTAGAGATGAGGTCTTGCTCTTGCTCAGGCTGGTCTAGAATCCATGAACTCAGGCAATCTTACTGCCTCAGCCTCCCAGGGTGCTAGGATTATAGGCATGAGCCACCGTGCTTGACTAAAATATTTAAGAAATAACATTTAAAAACTTCTACCAAGATTGGTCCAAAAAAAATAAATGAATAGGGAAAGCACAATTTCTGACTATCAGCACTACTTATGCCATAGACATCAAAAGGGAAAAAAGCAAATACTATGAATGATTTTATGTCAATAAGTGTTTCAGAGTCTATTAATTACAGTAGAAATGCTGTAAACTGATCACTCATGGGACTATAATAAATTGGTCAACATACAAATCTGGTCAACATAAAGAACCTCCATTAAGTACTTGTGGTGCCTGTCCGGTCTACAAAAATTAGGTCAACTTAAAGAAATGGTCAACTCTGGAGGTCCTACTGGGTATAAATTCCTTGAAACAACTTGCAAAATGGGCACAAAAAATAGAAAATATAAGTAGCTCCATACCCATTAAAAATATTAAATCAGTAATAAAAAAAATCATTACAAAGTTAACTCTACTCCAAGATAGTTTCAAGGGTAAATTCTATCAAACATTACAGAAATAAATAATATCAATTTTCCATCCCCTTTTTAAAAAAGAGACAATACTCCCCAACTCATTGTATGAGGCCTGCATAATGCTGACATCAAACCCACAAAAGGACATTCTGACAAAAGAGCCTTAGAGGCTAGTAATGAACATAAACTCCATAACATAACAGTACAAAGAATATAGAAATATATATAAACATATGCCCTAAAAAAGTGGGGCTTACCTCAGGAATGCAAGATTGATTTAATTTATGAAAAACAACTAAAATATCAAATACTAACAGATTAAAAAGTGATAACAGATTAAAGAATGATGATAAAATCATTTTAATAGATACAGAAATTATGCTGACATAATTTACCACCCATTTATGTCAAAAATATAAAGAAGCAAATTTCTCAACATGATAACAATCACCAAATTTCTCAACAAGATAACAATCACAATCATACAGCTAAGAAGCTACCTAAACGCAATGTTGAACACTTTCTCCCTAAAAATCACGATAATGCAGGGATACCCATTCTTACCACTTCTATTCCCCATTGTACTAAAGGGTCTGGCTATTGTAATGAGGCAAGAAAAAAAGATTTTAAAATTGGACCTAAAAAAGTAAAATTTCCTTAGTGCAAATAGATCCATTGGACTGAATATAATATCTAGGAACAGATCCTAATAATGTTATGGTTGGTTCACAGGGTAAAAATAATTTTTTAATAAATTATGCTAAATCAATTGGATATATGAAAAATATTAGCCTTGATTCCCTTCTTCATATCATATACAAAATTCAGGTACACATGGATTATAAATATAAAAGTAAAAGAACAAAGTTTTCATTAGTATCAATAGGCAACATTCTCATGACCTTAAGCTAGGTAAAATTTCTTAAAAAGAACTAAAAGACACTAACCATAAATGGAAGATTGATAACCTGGAGTCATTGTAATTATACAATTTTGCGGAGGGCAGTGGCTCATGCCTGTAATCCCAGTACTCTGGAAGGCCAAAGCAGGTGGATGGCTTGAGCTCAGGAGTTTCAGAGCAGCCCGAGCAAGAGTAAGACCCTGTCTCTACTTATATAAAAATTAGCTGAGCATTAAGGCGGGTGCCTATGAGCTTCAAGGCGGGTGTCCCTGCTGCTCAGGAAGCTGAGGCAAGAGGATCTCTTGAGCCCAAAAGTTTGAGGTTGCTGTGAGCTATGATGATGCTACAGCAGTCCACCCAGGGCAAGAAAGTGAGACTGTCTCAAAGAAGAAAAAAAAAACAATTCTGTTCATCAAAATAAGCCATTCAGTGAAAAGTCAAGCCACAGAGGAAAAGAAGCTCGAAGTGTACGTGTTGGACCAGTGTCTGAAATGTATAAAGAATTCCTACAGGTCAACAAGGAAAGAAACTCAGAGAACCCAATTAAAAATGAGGAAGAGGAGCAGTGCCCAGGGCTCAAGGAGTGGGTTCAAGCCAGCCCAGGGCCAAAACTGTGGGGGAAAAAAAAAGAGGGCTTAAATAGGCACTTCAAAAACAACAATATCCACATTACAAATAAAAAACCCAGACAATACCCTGGGATGCAAAGCAGCAGAGTGCCTGGAACACTCACATGCTGCTAATGTAAAACTGGGCTCATAGCTTTGGAAACCTGTTTGGCGATACCTGTAAAGCGGAATGTTCACAGATCCTATCAGCTATCACTTCCTCCCCAAGGTCTGTACTAAGAGAAACACAAAGACACAGGCGAGCACAGGAAAGGTGCTTCTGGCCAGCACCAAGGTCAGGCTGAAGTACAGCAAGGTCCCTGGGGTTCACATTCAGGTGGCACTCCTCCCTCTCAGGGTCTGGCATGCACAGGGACCAGTCTGAGAGTGAGTGCTTCCTGAAATTTTGCACCTCAGGCACCTGCCTTGCTCCTGGTAGCAGTATCCACAATAGCCTAAACACCCAAATACCCACTAACTGGAGAACAGATGCACAAACCGTGTCATATTTATAAAACTCACCATAGAGCAGTGAAAAGCAACATGCATCAGTCTCACAAATACGATGCTGAAATATAAGAAGCCTGTCACCAAACAGCATTCCTCTAAGGTTCAAAAACAGGTAAGACTCATCAATTGTGAGATGGGTCAGAAGAGTCATTAGTTCTGGAAAAATTAATGATTACGAGAGCACCCAGAGGGAGTCCTGGCAAAGTCTGAGCCTTGATTCTTGATCAGGGTGGTGCTTACATGGATGCATACTCTTTGTAGACATCCATTGAAGGGCATATGACCATTATATATAGCGTTATATGTCACTTAGGACTTGCTTTCTTCTCTATGTATGATTCCACTAAAAAGTTTATCCAAAAAAGCCCTGGAGGGTACTGGGGGCTTCCTCTGTGTCTATAACGCTTCATTTATTTTAAAGTATACAGAAACAAATAGGGCAAATTTGAATTTGTTAAAGGTAAGTAATGGGCATAAGGTTCACTGTTTTTCTCTGTACATTTGTTTCAAATGTTTCGTCCTTTTAGAAAACCAATCTTGGTTATCTGAAGCTGGGATCCAATCCACCGAGGGGATAGTGCAACCCACATAATTATTAACACCTCTTGCAAAATGCTGTGAAGCTCTGCCTTCCCAGTAGACGTCTCATTCTGCTTCTTGCAAGGGCAAAATATGATACTTGTAACAAGCTGTTCCGTTTCATTGGAGAAAATCATTCAAAAATCAGGAGAGCCTGTTTTAGCTTTACTTTAGCACAGGATTTGAAATTGAAGCTTCAGAAAGAATATCTTGCCCCTCTATGCCTCCGTTAAAGCCTGATATTCCTTGAAAAACAAATTACAAGTGGTTGGCTCACCTCTCACTGATCCCAAATCATAGAAAAGATAGTAAATGATCCACTTTACACTGGGGAGGACTTCCCTGTGACACAACTTCAACTGCAGTATTGATACTCTTCCTTTCTCCTTTGAAGCATAGTTTTATAAGACACCATCAGAAATGTTAGGACTATTCACTGTTCTCCAGGTAGGTAGCCAGCTGTTCACTTCAATTTCAGAAATGGCTTCCTTTAGAAACAGATTAGCTGAAAATACCCCACCACTCCTCTATCATCACGAAGAGTGGAAGACCCCCGTGTCACCATTGTGGTCAGGACGGAGCCAACTGAACTGCTTTTGTGTGGTTAGAAACTAGCCCAAGGTTCTGCCTCCAACCTGTGCCTCAGGCTCTCTCTAAACCTGACCGCAGTTCACCCCAATTCTCTCCTACTTTCGGGCTCAGATAAAAGTAGAAAAGAGGAGGAGGACGAGTCTTGTTGTCCATTGGAGTGGGGTCGAGAAGGGTCCAGGTTTTGAGTGGAAGTGCTTATGACCCAGGACGAAGGAAACATTTCCTGGGCCTAAGGAGCCTCCAGCTTTTGTCAGACTGCCTGTTCTGGAACATCACTGTGGTAAAAGTGCTAAACTTTGTATTAGAGTCTCCTTATAAGGCAACACAGTATTTACAGCTGACAAGTCGATGTTTCACGTTTCATCTAGTTTTGTGGGAATCTACATTTTTAGAAAAAAACATATTTGTGTTGAAAAGGTCATTTTTATTTTCACCCATCCGATATTTCTACTGACTTTCAGCTTGAGCTCCCTCTCTCACGAGTAGGCATATTGGGGTGCCCATTCCTTTCTTCTCTTATTGGATCCTTACCAAATGAAGGGGTATCAAGGTCCTGATTTTTTAAAGCATCATACTTTACTGGTGCACTTGGTCACTAATTTGGCTATTTCATCTCCTTCTGTCCTCCGTCATGAAGCAGGGTCATGGTCCTAATCAAGGAAGCAGGAGGAATAACTCATCTTAGAACAACATTGAAGGCCTGGCTGTCTTCAATTCAGTGGCGGATACTCTGGTTTAGCCTCAGTTCTTAGCCTTGTTTCCCAACCAGTTCTACCAAACATCCTGGCATTTGAGTTTTAGTCTACTTCTTTTCCATTAGTCTAGAGATGTTGCATATGTGCTCACCAATGAGACCTCTAAGAAGACAGAGGCTGAACAGTGGGACTCAGCCTCCTTGAAGCCCTAACAATGTTGACGCATTAGAGCCTTAAGTTATAGTCATGAGCCTGAAGTCGCCCTATAATTACGAAACAAGAAATCTCAGCCAGCCTGGACTTGCACAGTGATCTATCCATCGTACACTGTCCTTGGGTAAGACAATACTGGGATTTCACCAAATTTAGCTATCTTGAGAAGTTTCTCTCATGGACAAGGCTACGAATGCCAGCTTTCAATTTGCAAGAGTATGTTCTTCTCCAGGCACTACAGCTTTGATGGGGCCCTGTCTGTCTTCCCTAGCAGCTCCAAAATCCCCTTTGAGAAAATCTGGGAATGAATGAGATTGTTATTAGTTTGGGTCAGAGCCCAGAATTGCTCCAAGAGGGAATTCAATATCAGATCACAGTGGAGGGTCAGAAATCAGGGAACTGTCATTGACAATTGACCAACTGGAATAACCTAGGGGTCACCATCTGAAGATCACAGGGCTTTACAGCACCAGGGGTTGAAATGAAAGCAAGTGTTTTGGTAATTTCTCTGCTTCTTGAGCTGGAAAAAAGTCTGAAAGGAGAATCTTGGGTCTAAGGTCAGTCTGACAACCATTGTCCAGTGACACTCAAATATTCTAGGCAGGATGACAGACTGTGGCAACATTTTCTTGACATTTTGCTATACAGCAGGATATTCAGAAAAGGGAATAAGGAACAATCGTGTGTTGAAGGATGCTTCACTCTCCCCCTCTCCATATGGAAAAAGAACTAATTTCCATAAAAGGTGTTCCTCTGATATTCTGGCAGGATATCAATTATACTGTTGTCTTAGTTCAAGAAATAATTGATCTTAACATCTAACTCCCTTCATGCCAATTTGTGACTGAGTTTCCAGCAGCCCCTCCCCATATTCTATCAGCTCTCCCCTGATACAAATGAGCTGTGCCTACAGACTCTCGTATGACATCCTAGTCACTTAGAGATACTTTTTTCTATTTTGGGCAGCAGAGAGGGCTTGCAATGCTCAATTTTTTTTTTTTTTTGTTTGAGACAGTCTCACTATGTCGCCCTCGATAGAGTACTGTGGCGTCACAGCTCACAGCAACCTCCACCTCCTGGACCTAAGCGATACTCTTGCCTCAGCCTCCTGAGAAGCTGGGAATACAGGTGCCCGCCATATCATCCGGCCATTCTTTTGTTGTAGTTGTCATTGTTGTTTGGCAGGCCCAGGCCGGGCTCGAATCCCCCAGCTTTGGTTTATGTGGCTAGAACTCTAGCCACTTGAGCTATAGGTGCCAAGCCTCAAATATAATTTTTAAAAGCAAAATAATAAACCTCTCTTGGAGATTCACAAATCATGTTAATATATCAAAGGTTCTAAAAAAGCCAAACAAACCAACCGACCAACCTTCTGGTTAACATTTCCTTAAACTTACTATTTTCTGAAGACTGAATTCCTGTAAATTTTTTTAGTCTACACACAGCATTCAGAGTCACAGAACTCGTATTCAGAGGGACATATTTTGGAAAACTCTGCCCTGTAGCTTTCCAGTCATGAACAGATTGGAAGTATGTATGTGCGCATACCTTGACTCTCATTTCCTACCCCAAATGCTGATGACAGGGAAAAAAGAAAAATAAAAAGGAAAGACCCCTTCTACAGCCAGTATTGAGTGGTTCAATCTATTGCCCACACACACGAATTACCGTATTTACAAGTGAGCGCCCAAATGCAGCAGAACTAGTGGGCGCCGCACACGCCGACTGATCACACTCAGGCCGTTTGCAGCCTGAATTCCACGTGTGAGGACAACAGATCATTGTCCACAACCCTCCAATCACTGGAAAGACTCTGCTGTGGCTTGCTAGAAGCAACCTCAGTGGCAGCCCTTACCTGGAGGTCACTGGCCCATTGCCACCTCGCCCCAGGGCCTGAAATCTCTGAGAGGAAGTTTAAGAGAAGTGAAAACTGCAGGAATACAGCGTAAAGCAACACTTCTTGAAGTTACTACTGTGTTAAAATTACTTCAGAATTTAAACGTGTAGCACAATGACTTGGTGCTGCTTGCTGTCTGTGGCTCACGGTTGTGCAATTCTGCCGCTGTGTTTGTGTAGCTGCAGTCACCCATGGGGATGTGTTCAACCAGGGGCTGCGTGGGACTGGACATTTAAGGTAGCCCCTCATCTCCACGAGGGGGGCCTCTCATCACACAATGACACAACAACACGACAGCTGAACTCTAAGAGACCGTAAATAGGGGCGTCCAGTCCTCCAGACTATCAGTTGTGATATTGTCCGAAAGTCGGCCCAGGTGACGTGAGAAGTAGATTTCAGAAAGAGAGGAGAGGAGGGTTGATGGTTGTATTTGGAGACCACCTACCACAACCCCCCAAGGCTCCACACTCTACAGCTTCTGTGGATGGTAAACAGATGCAACTCAAAGCCACTCCTGCCTGAGAAGACCTTATGCAAGCCAACTCAAAACTTGATCCTTTTTATGTAGACCAATGTAATTGTTCACAAACACCCACCCACACACAAATTACCAATCTCCACCGGGCTCCGGTTAGAGGAAACTAAATGAGCACATAACTCATTCTATTCTCTCGGTCCTGTTTATGAGGCACCTGGAATAATTTATCCTGTATTAACATTAAGTTCCTTTATAGACAAATTGGCTTCCCTGGCCTCTCACTAAATTATAAATCAAACTTCTAATTCTGTTCACGTCTTTTTTCCTTAGTTATACTCCATCCCAAGGAGTAAGTAAGCTTCCTCCTGATGGAGTTCTCCTCTGAAGCTGTATTTAACCATATCCAGGGACAAAACCTAAATACGTAACAATATTACCACCTTCTCTTAAAGGACATAAGAGAAAGATGAGCAGGTTAGCAGCTGCCTACCTAGTACATTTTGCGGGAGGCTAAGCGGGGCCTCTGCCCAGAAATAATCTTGACAGCTGCCATGACATGACGCCTGAAGTTCCACCAGGGAGATGCATCGTGTTCTCTTCTGGTACTGACTTGTTGACCCTCTCGAGGTTCAAGGACAGAACACAAAGACTTCAGGACATGGGAACACACAGAGCCATCATCATCCCTTAACTTCCCAGCCCAGGATGAGCGGATAAGTCAAGGCTTTTGAACAATGGGGCACAACCTGGCAGGGTTGTGGGTCCAGAAAGGTGGGTGTGTTTCCTGTATTTTGTTGTGTGCTCTTGGAGGTGGGGGCACCCCAAGAGTAGAGAAGGCTATAGCAACAATTTACGCTGTTCCAAGTTCACAATGCTGGGGGAGGGCATTTGTGGGAGGTAAAGAGGAGGGGCATTGAGAAAGCCAGTGAGAAAAAAGCAAAAGGATACATTCTGGCTACATCCTCCCAAAGCGCTAGCTTTTCAAGAGTTTTTAACTGAACATTGTATCATCGTGATTAAGAACATGGAGAAAAGATATCCAAGAAAGCAGAGTACACAGTAAAGGGAGTTCAAAGAGAACTTCTGAACTGAGCCTTAACCACCCATGAAAGGTGCCCCAAACATGATCAACCAAAAATAGTTAATATTTATATTGCATTTCCTGTGAGTCAGATTACGTTCTTTGAACTTCATATGTAGTAGTTCATTGATTGTCACAAAAGGCCTATGATACAAATGCTCTGATTCCCAGTGTAGCGGTAGGGAGACTGAGGCTAGGAGGGTAGCCTGACTTGTTTATGGTCCTTCACCGAAAACACGGGAAAGCCAGGGTTTGAACCCAGGTGCTGAGAGGTGGAACTGAGCCCTTGCTCCTTATCACCACACCGTGACACTTGCCGGAGACCGTCACACACACGTGCTTACGCACATACTTAAGAACGTGCTGAAGGATGAGAAACTAGCCTCTGAGAAGGGAAATTTTGTGTCCCAAAGTTGAGCTGCCTGATGCTTGGATGTACTTAAGATGCCTCAGAGAGGCTCAGGAGGCGGATGCTGGCCGGTGCTGAGCAAAGCAGCAGGCCCCTCCGCAAGGGCCAGTGTGGACTACGCCACTGTGGGAGCCAAGGGCCAGCCCTCAAAAAGGACCTCTCTCTAATTTCTGTTGCTTAGATACTTGGTCCATTAGAAATGCCAGAGGCAGTCATTAATTTTCAGCCATCCGTGCTTCCCACCACTGCGTTTCCCCCTCCCCTAGCAAACCTTATTAGCATACGTGTTCCTCTCTGAATAGGGAAGGGATGAGGGCTCCATTTACTCAGTTGAGAGAAGTCAAGTTGCAAGCGAAATCACTTTCGCAGATTGCCACCCTCCTGTTAAGCCACTTAGACTAATACAATCTGAAGTTGAGTTGTAGTCAGAAGGCAAGTATGGCATAACCATTGGTAAATGGTTAATGCTCGTGAGCCCTGTGTCAGACAATTAGGAGTTTCGCTTACAGAGAGGAAACTTGTTCCCATATTTAAACCCAGCTAGATACCTTCTGCCTGCCTCGAAGTATGGTTTTGAGTTAATGGAAGCGAGTCATACGTTAGGGAAGAGAAATGGCGTTTTTAAGAGGTAACACTAAAGATGCAATTTACCCAGAGAAAGCAAAGCATCTCCATCTCCTGTATGATCCACTCCTTGGAGGGGCTTCAGCCCAGCTCAGGACCATGCTCTTCCCACTAAGAGGCCATTGGAAATACAGGAGGAATGTTCTGGAATGGTCGCAATGACTGACAGGCATCACTGGCATTTAGTAAATAGGAACCGGTGAGTTTAAAAGCCCTACAATGTGCCATGCGAGGGTCCAGCACCAAGGAGGAGTTGACTAGCTCACCCAGCACTGAGCACCTCCCGCTGCACAGGGCTACCCTCGGTGGCTGCAGCACCGCCCCAGGAGCTGTCCACCTGCCCAGAGCAGCCACTGGCTCTCCGCTGGAAGTCATGGTCTCCTCATTTTCCAATTAAGAGGAAAGGCCATAATTCAACTCTACCATGTCCTAGTGAGAGGGATCAAAGAGGGTACGTAAGTGGTAGCAAATCTGGTGAATAGAGGACAACAGGAGGAAATCTCTCATAAAATACAAGTCCCGTGGGCTTCTGTGACACAGGGGGACAGCAAGTGGTTGGGTTTGGGAAAGAGGTAATGGATGGATGAAAACAAAGATTTCAGTCAGAGTAGACACCACATGTTCTTCTTTTCCTTCTCCTTCTCTACAAATAGCTAATGAGTAGCCACTCTGGCATCACGAGTCACTGTGAGACAGTGGGGACCAATGAGCGGCATAGGTTTACTCTCATGGAGTATGCCACATTGGAGGCAACAAGCCTTACCACAATCTTTGCCCAAGTGAGCTGATGCCGGCGGAGCAATGCCATCATCCATCGCCAGGCATAGCACTGCGAGATGCAGACAGCACCAGACGTGTATTACTTATGACATGTAATTCCTGGGGCCCATTACCAATACAATTACTCTAGATGTATTTTTTTTTTTCGAAGCATGCAAATACACATCAGTTTGGATAGCAGTGTGGATTCTAAGTGGCTAGGAGAGAAGCTTGTGGCTTTTTCAGGGTAGTCAGAGCACTTACACCTGACACATGTCAGCTCAGGAGGACTCATCAGGGATGAGGGACCCTACTTCCAGATAAAGTTAAATGACCTCCCTCCCACAGAGAGGCCACAGAGCTATTAACACCGCAGGTGGGCTCGGGATCCCTGTGGGGCTTTCCAAAGCAATCCCTGTCATTAAACTAACTCCACAAATGCTTTGGGAATGCAAATTCTACCCCCCCCTTCCAAGTAAAGGCTCAAGGACTATAGAAGAGTAAAGAGCAGCCCTTGCCCACAGGGAGCTTAGGCTGGAGGAAAAAGTATGATTATACAACATGATATGAACACACTGAACATGGTGGCCCAGTGTCATGGGATCACAGAGCTGAGAATATTTGTTTCTACAGTGTTTTCTGAGTTTAGTTCTAAAGGGGAATAATAGGAGATGGAGAACTTGACTTTCAGCCTTTCCCGATAGACATGTTTCATGTTTCTTGCTTTGGATCGACTATCCTAAGACCAAAAGGTCTTACTTTTTTGTTGAGTCTTGTCTATGATATTTCTTGTCCAAACCTGACTTGAAGTGCTACTTTAACACAAAGATGACTCGATTCAATTCACTGAAAGAGGAGTCAGTAGAATTCTCTGCGTGGACATGAAGGTGACTGGCACCTTCTCTTTACACACGTCATGAACAGTGCCCTCTGCTCCAAGAATCCTCCACTCCTGCCGACACAGACTCACCCATTGCTCAGTGTGGCTGCTGCTACAGAGAAATGGGGAGAGGGTAAGAACACAGTGCAGCCCTCCACGCTGACGTGACTCTGTGCTCCTACACCACTGAGCAACCAGGACTCTCTTCTTTGAGGTCAGGAAGTTGTGCTGACCCCCAAGCCTCCAAAAACAACTCTTTTCTCTTCTCAGGAGGGATCTCCATCCAGGAGTAGTATGAAATCAAAGCCAAGGCCTTTTTGACCAGGAGGAACGTGAAAAAGAACTAAAGGGTTGACTGAGGCAAGAACAGAAAGAACCCCAGAGTGCAAGCTCCCTCCCCAGAGAACAGGAATCCAGGTGGTGAAAATAAGAAACACCGAGAGAGACCTGACTTTCCCCCAGGGACTCACAGGCTTTGTCCCTTCCTCCTCCCACCTTCAGCTCATTATTTTAACATCCGCCAGCTCCTGTTTAGGGAGACAAACTCAGGTTGGATTCCACCCAGAGAGTGAGCTACTTAACGTAGCAGTGAGCGTCACTGAGGCAAGGCACAGGAAATTTCTAAATGCCACCCTAAGGTGAAACAGCTCATCTGTTTCTGTCAAATTTTTCTACGATTTTCTTTTAAGCCAAAAATACCTCTTGGTTTCAGCCCATTTCTTCCAGCTTTCATGAAAGGTATCAAACACAGACATTGGTATAATACCAGGGTTCTGCTTTGTCTTTAAAAAACTAGTACGGGAAATTATGCCAAAGGATTTAGCATTATTAACAGATAATATCCATGAAGATTATGATGGCAAAGGTATTTTAAAAGACTGCCCTGTAAACCTTTGGCCAGAGAATGAGGCAGCTGAAACAGGAAATCAAAAGGGGGTGATAACTTCTCTTGGATATTTGCATTATTGCCTGCAGCACTCAGGGGCAGGTGGCTCCTCGGCTGCCCGTCTGCATCATGTATGTGCTGGCTCTCGTTGCCCTGCTCTCTGGCTGGTGAGAATCTCCAGCAGCTCTCCTGGGGCAGCACAAAATGAGGCCAAGTGCAAGTGAGATTTGTAGGAGGGAGACAGAGGGCAACTTCCTCAAATCTGGGATGCTGATACTTTAGAGGCCATAGAACCACAGATCAGTATAAAAGTTGTTGTCCAAGCATAAAAGACCTGATTTTATCATCACCTATTGTTATCTGGAGGAAAAGATCTTTGGCAAAGGCATGTATTCATCATCATTCTCAGGATGAAATGTAACTGTTATCATGTCCCACCAACTGGTACAAGACTAATTGTGCAGGTGTTACGACTTAGAGGGCTTAAGGAAGGTACACTCCAAGAACTCACTTCTACACGCTGGTGAGGCGCAGGCTGCCACAGCCAGAGAGCCAGAGCAGTCAGGCACTCATAGCCCTGCCTCCTCACGTTCAGACCTCTGAGACCCAAGAACCTCATCGGGGAGTGGAAACCTTCTCAGGAGCTCCCTGTCCGACTCCTGCTCATCCCCATGGCCACTCAGGCACTCATGAAGTATAGAGTACCGAGAACCTTCTGTGCTGACCTTTTCAATCGCAGCTCCTCATCTCCACAGGGTATCTTTGAGAAAATCAAGTTTAATCATATCATTCTCTTGCCAAAACTTATTTAATGACCTACTATTGCTAAAAAAATGGCAATTTTTACTTACTGTTGAAAAAAAATGGCTATCAAGAATTGATAAAATTTCAGTCCTTCAGTTTTACATCTTGGCGTGGGTATCTCATTCAGCCTACCATTTTAGCTCTGTCCCCACACCTCTGTTTCACAGTGCTCTCTTTATCCCAGCACGCCTCATGCTCCAGGCACCCCCAAATACTAACCCTTCCCCAGACAGGTTCTGTGCTCCTGTGCTTTTATATATGCCAATCCCTTCTCCCCAAATACTTTTCCAGCATCTGCACCTGGAAATCTTCTTCAAATGCCAATTTGTCCACTGTCTTTGAGCAGAATTATAGGTTGCCTTTGTGTTTGCCAAACGTTTTGTGCGTGTCTATCCTCTTTAAATATTAAGTTGGTGAGTTTTAGATGCCTGTAATGTTCCAGCACTGTCCCTAGATGCTGAGAATAGTGAGCAGAAAAATAAGAAACCAAATCCGCACCCTCATAGAGCTTACATGGACGAGGCAAGGGTCACGAGTGTAAGTGTCGTTGAGAGAACTACAGCAGAGTGGCACATGGGACTTATGGATAAATAGTAGGGAATCAGTGAAGACTTTTCTAAATCAGAAATTTTTGATTTGATATCAGATGGGAAAATTAGGCAAAAGGGGAGACAGGAGTTCTACTCAAACTGGGGTCTTTTGACCCATCCTAATCCTTGGACTATTTGTTAATATTCCACAACAATGGAAGCACAATAATTGAGAATAAGGTTTTAGAGCAATTTGACAGAGCAATCACATCCCTCTTGCATCTAATAAAAAGCTAGGCTTGCATTTTGTGTATCATTTTATTTTCCTCATTTTTTAGTGCTTCATTTTTATTGTACTTATAAAAGTATCAGTCTATGAGAAATTAGACATTTATTAAAAACAACCTATTCTTTAGCACAGATAGTCTGAGAAGCACTGCCCTGAGGCAGAAGGAGACCAAGCATAAAGGGTCTGTGTTGGTACAAGCCACAGTCACCCCAGAATGAGAAGTACAAGGGAAATGAGGCGAGGAACGGGGTGGGGAGGGGGGATTCTGAGGGGGGCGGCTTACGCGTGATCACGGGACTGGTGGTTATTGTGCATCTCAGGAGAGATGCAATGAGCACAGGAGAAGACCCAGGCCCCAGCCCTGCAGTGCTCAGGTGACCGCCTAGAGAAAGATGAGACTCTGAGGAAGAGGTCATTGCTGACTTTAGCAGAAGCGCTTTAGCGAGGAGGTGGGTGACATCTGGAAAGAGTTAAAGAGTGACGAAGTTGAAAAAAAAAGACAAACTAGTTATTAAATGGAAGCGAAATGGTAGCTGAGGCTGGCTGGGAATGCAAGTGTGTTTTGGTGATAGTCACTGTGTTTTTGTGTTAATGAGAGAAATTTGAGTATTTTTAAAAGATAAACCCTATGGAGATTAAAACATTGAACACGGAAGGTAGAGAAAATATAATAAATGGTTTCCTTTTTTCTGAAGAAGTGGGTGGGATTGGTATGCAACTCCAATCAGGAGAGGTAACTTCACACTCTAGTAGATATTGTCATTGAAACAAGAACCTGGGAAATGGAACCCAACTGAGAAGAAGGAAAGAAAGGAGGGACCAATGGGAAGAAAGTCAATACGGCCAAGGCCTGACGTTTGTGTGGGTCTGAAGGAAGAGTCATTACGGGAAAGAGGAAACCAGGTAGCTAACAGGAAAGCTTTGCAGAGAGGTGAATCTTTGCTTAGCTGCTTTTGAAGACAATATGTAGCTCCCTTCCTATTATGATAGTTCTCTGAGCTGTTTTATATTTTTTCTTCACACAGTGTTTTGAAGACTGTGTGCTTCTAATCTGAGTCTACAGAGAGGAATCTGTCTGAATTCTTTTTTTCACTTTCTAGGAGGGTTCTCAACCTGAGATTGGTCAGTCCCTGCTCCGTTCCCTCATCTCCGGCAGTCACCAATGGCGCACTTGCTGACATTCGCTGCATCTGTGCATGGACGCTGAGCTGCTCCCGGAGGTTGCCCGGCATCTGTGCAGCAGCCACATCCAGGCCAACTACTGCCCAAGACCAGGGAGGGGAAGGGTGAGGAGGGAGCCAGGGGCAGCTCCAGTCTCCATCCGCCTCCTCTCCAACACTCAGCTAAATGGGCTGTGTCTTCTGCCTCAAGCCACCCTGTGTTCAGACACTGGGGTATCAAGAAGACCACACTGAAGCCCTTCACGGCCCAGAAACTCTGCCATCCAATGCTGTGCTCTCCAACCCTCCTGGCTAATGCTGTCCCCTTGCCTACGGGCCAGCCATAACTAATTCTACCTTCCCCGCCTCGTCATGTGGAATTAGGCATCTCCAGGGACACTTCTCCTCCACTCCCAGAGTCATCCATCTAATCAAAGACTCATTAGATGGGCCTTTAAGAATTATGACACTTGCTTCGTGAGCAGGGATCTTACACTGGCAGCCCACGGACGGAATCCAGCTGGCAGATATGATTTCGTTTGGCCCACACAGTTTTTGAGAGATAGGAACACTTCACATAAAAATCCATCTTTCCAGCTTCTTTTTAAAAATTCAGATGATCTGGCAAGCCTCAATGGCAATTATTTTCTGTATAGCTATGGCTTCAGATGGGCTGGCCACTTCCTTCCTTCCTTCCCTGCTCTATTCTGCATTAAATACCGTAAATTCAGTGCCTGCAAGCACTCAATTAGCCTTGTCTATTTGCCCTTCCCTTTTGTTATTTGGTGTATTTAAAGGGAAAAGACTATGGTAAAAATGTTTTTATTTCATCATCAAAACCTGAAGTCTTCTACACCTACCTTTGATATTTTATATTTCAAAATCGAGCAGTTATTAAAACAGATTGCAAAATGCTTGCATACCAGAGATTATGAAATAATAGATAATGTGCTGTAAGCCCCTAAAATGATGTTGCTGTAATGTTAGTCACAAAAATATAAGTAATAGCTTCCTTTTAGAAAACACTTAAACAAAGTATGAAAGGTGAAAAAATTTAGAGAGATCACTTATTGGAGATAATCCATGGGTAGATTTCAGGGGGTCTGAGAATCCCCTGAGAATTCGTAATGGGATGCAAGTGAGCATTTTTCTTGGAAGAGAATCTGAGACCCTACAGAAAAAAAAAAAAAATCAAGGAAGACTGCTCAGAGTTCAATTCCATCCCTTCCCACTGGGCCGAGGATGAAGTGTCCTTAGCAGAGGCCCTGCCTCCTGTCTTGACTCTCTGCAGTCCACGCTCCCATAGTGCAGGCAGGAGGTTCCTTCTGTAACAGAATTGGCCAGTGCCCACCTGCCCAGAGCCTTACAGTGGCCTCCCACTACTCTTAGGATAAGCTCTAAACTCCCTGGCATCACCTTCAAGGGCTGACAGCAGCAGCCAGTGCCCTCCGACTTCTGAGCCTTCTTCCATTTTCGTCCCGTTCTTCACTCTGCACCTGCTGCCGACCCCCTCCCGTCCCTGAACAGGCTGCACTTGCTCTGGCTGCAGGCCCTTCTCTCTCGATGCCTGACCGTGCCTCCCCCTGCCCCCCATTCTCCACAGTGGCTCCTGTTCTCATGTGGGTCTCAGCTCATGTGTCACCGCGCCATGCACACCTTCCCTGCGTGTTGATACAAAGTGTCCCTTAGTCCCGATGTGGCACTCTCTAGTTTGTCACAGAGCTCATCGCCACTTAGAATCTTCTTGTTCATTTACTTGTCTCACCCTCGATCGATACCCCAGCTCATTGGCTGAATGAATTTTATAAATGACAAAAATAGAAACTTACCGAAAATGGCCCATACAAAGTCCTAACCCTCATCAGAGGCAGAGAACATCATATAAGCCACATCTTCTGAAATCCCTCAAGAATCTTCTTCAGATTCTTAATGCAGTAAAAGGAAAATCCGACTAGGAAGTTAGAATGTAATGCACATAATGAAAAGACGAAGATGGCTATTGTGGGCCAAAAGTTGTTTTGTCAGCTTCAATGAGATTTTTATTTTGTAAGACTATACTACAACATATATACATATTTGATGTGTATATATGTACATATATAATGTACATATAATGTATATATGTGTTCATATAATGTATGTGCATACATATGTACATGTAACGTATATATGTTATGTGCATATATACACATTATATGTACATATGTATTTAATATATACATACCCCTTATCAAATATATATTATATATATACATTCACATTTGATGATAAAGCCTTTTCTTAATCTTTTTTTTTTTTTACAGAAACATTTTGAAAGATTTATAACAGTATGACATAGTAGTCGGTTGAATCCAAGAGATATCCTTTTAAAGGGAGGCTTATAATTTGTTTTTTGATAAAGCCTTTTCAAAGTGAAAGCACTCTCTGACTAGATTCTAAAGGCTACCCACTGATTCAATTAAATTTAATAGGAATTATTTAGGAGTCATCTAATCAACAGATAGGCATTCAGCTTTGGTACATATATCACTATAACTAAATGCAATTAATTTGTTAGCCGTGTTTATAGCAGCAATATTAATGTTGAAAGAAATGGCACGCAATGCTATTGTCAAGCATTCTACATAATCCTTCAACCACACCCAGTAAGAAGATTCAAAATAGGGCAATGATAATGCCATTAAAGTCAAATTTGTATAATCTCTTTGTCCTCCAACGAAGTCAAATTGCTAGTGAGTTTAGGTTTTATTTTTCAGACTCCAACAAATAAGCAATTAACTTCCAGGGTTGCTAATTGAGTAAATTATTCCTGACTGACTCCAGGGCCAGAAGAATCCCTGTACGCTGATGCTATGAATCTTCTCTTTGACATAAACTCAGCGCTGTATCCAAAGCTGAGAACTATGGTGTGGTAGCTCACCAGTAAACAGAAGAACCAAATAATGCAAATTTTTTAAAAAGTTCCATCAGTGCCACAAATAACGAAACTTTCCTCTCACAAAAGATTATGCAAAAGGAAACTGTCACTACCTCCAGGAGCATTGACCTTAGTGGACACTAGTCTGGGGCAATATTCATTCCCAGAATAAAGCAGCAGCTTAAATAAAGAGCTAAGAGTTTGCACTCTCAAACCCAAGCAGAGAAATTGGAATCTTTTTGACTCAAGACACAGACGAGGCCCCTGGGAAAAGAGAGCTGTTAGCCAGCCCATCCATGCTTCAGACACTACAGGAACTCAGAAAGGATGTTGACTAACCAAGAGCCTTCCAGTGCGCAAGTGGTTCTTCGTGCCCAACTGAGGTTTCAACACCATTAAACTGGACCTCAGGTTGCACCTGCTGCCGTCAGTGGACACGGCAAGTGAAGAAGGGCAGCTGGATTTAGGGAGAGCGTGTCCCTATGGAAGAGTCAGAGCCGGGTGTCCCTCTGAAGCCATAACTCTCAAAGAAGCTCCCAGCCGGAGCCAGCAGCACAGAGGTGGTAGCTCTGAGGTCAAGGTAACCCCCACAAAATAATTGAAGAGGCTCAGCGCCTGTGGCTCAACGGGCTAAGGCGCCAGCCACGTACACCTCAGTTGGCGGGTTCGAATCCAGCCTGAGCAGCCAAACAACAATGACGGCTGCAACCAAAACATGGCCAGGCATTGTGGTGGGCGCTGTAGTCCCAGCTACTTGGGAGGTGGAGGCAGGAGACTCGCTTGAGCCCAGAAATTGGAGGTTGCTGTGAGCTGTGATACCACCGCACTCTACCCAGGGTGACAGCTTGAGGCTCTGTCTCAAAAAATAAATAAATAAAATAAATTTTTAGTAGAGATGGGAGGAAAAAAAAAAAAGAGAGATGGGGTCTCATTCTTGCTCAGGCTGGTCTTGGACTCCTGAGCTCAAGGAGTTGGGCCTCTTTGGTCATTTCCAGTTATAGTAGCCTCTAACTGGTTCTGCAAGGAACATCAACTCTATGTGAGGCCTCTTTGGACTCACCCAGATAGTTAGTCATTTCCTCTCAGAGAGCCCAGAGAACTGGCCACCTGCCGCTATTATGACACCTATAACAACAAAGCTTCATTATTTGTTTCCTTATCATTTCTTGAATGTGACAACTTGCCTCTCAGCCTTTTCCATCCTCTGCTCACTCACTGTCTTATAAGGCTCAAGTTCCAGCTTCTCCATGAAGGTTTCTCTACTCCTTGGATTACTCTTTGGTCTAAACTCCTCTCTCGGGTGGCAACACAAAATAACCCTTGCTAATTCTCTTTTCATATCCGAGTTCTGGCACCTAAAGTGGACTATTTCACTTGAAATCAAGTATTTACTGAGCACTTTTTAGATGCCAAGTACTATGTTAGATTCTGGAAACGTCTTCATTCATTGCCATAATGGAGCTTAGACTCTTCTGGACTGTCCCATACACTTAACATATACTTGACCTACATATGCCTAACCTACTGCCTATGTAGCGCAGAGACTAGCACTTAACAGCAGTAGTCTTTATTACTTAGCAGTAATTTGTATGATTTTGATGTTTTGGATTCAATGAAAATGCAATATATTTCATTCATTTGTCTCTGCTCGATTAAAAAAAAAAGGGTTTCTTGATACTGTGGAACCAGGTCTGCTGTGGAGCCACGCCCACAAACATAACCTCCTACTAGAGACGACTACCAGTGCGTCACACTCCTGGAGCTTGGCAGCCTGATATTTACGTACAGCCCTGGGCACTTCCTGGTGTCTCAAAAAATATCAAATCAGAAAACTCTGGTATTAGGCAGGGGTTTCAGGGTTCTGAGCTCCTACTTGGATATGCTGTGATATTATAAGTTGGCCACTTTGTGTGTATATGTGTCACCCTGGGTAGAGTGCAGTGGTGTCCTAGACTCCCAGCAACCTGAAACTCCTGGGCTCATGCAATCCTTTTGCCTCAGCCTCCCAAGTGGGGAGTACTACAGGCATGCACCACCATGCCTGGCTAATTTTTGTATTTTTAGTAGAGATGGGGGTCTTCCTCCTGAGTAGGCTGGTCTTGAACTACTGAGCTCAAGCAATCTACTCACCTCGTCCTCCCAGAGTGCTAGGATTACAGGCATGAGCCACCATGCCCAGCCTGCAAGTTGACCACTTTGATCCATCTCTTCTCCCACTGCACCTCTTAAAATCCTGAGGTCCACATGAAAGAAGTACCCTAGAAGATGAGCTGGGCATGGTAGAATAGGCCTGTATTCCTAGCACTTGGTAGGCTGAGGCAGGTGGATTGCCTGAGCTCACAGGTTCAAGAGCAGCAGCCAGGTGTTGTGGTGGGTGCCTGTGGTCCCAGCTACTTAGGAGACTGAGGCAAGAGAACAACTTAAGCCCAAGAGTTTGAGGTTGCTGTGAGCTGTGACACCGCATCACTCTACTGAGGGCAATATAGTGAGACTCTATCTCAAAAAAAAAAAAAAAGAAAGAAAGAAAGAAAAGATAAGGGACAAGTTCCCGTAGTTCAGTGGGTAGGGCACCAGGGCTGGTGGGTTCGAACCCAGCCTGGGCCTGCTAAAACAAAAAAATAGCCAGGCATGGTGGTGGGCGCCTGTAGTCCCAGCTACTCAGGAGGCTTGAGCCTAGGAGTTTGAGGTTGCTGTGAGCTGCAATGCCATGGCACTCTACCAAGAGTGATATAGTAAGACTCTGTCACAATAAAATAAAAAATAAAAAATAATTTAAAGGCTTGGCGCCTGTGGCTCAACGGGCTAAGGCGCCAGCCACGTACACCTGAGCTGGCAGGTTCGAATCCAGCCCAGCCGCCAAACGACAATGATGGCTGCAACCAATGCAACCAAAAAAAAGGCCGGGCGTTGTGGCGGGCGCCTGTAGTCCCAGCTACTTGGGAGGCGGAGGCAAGAGATTCGCCCAGGAATTGGAGGTTGCTGTGAGCTGTGATGCCACGACACTCTACCCAGGGTGACAGCTTGAGGCTCTGTCTCAAAAAAAAAACAAAAAACAAAAAACACAATTTAGTGAAAAAGTTTAAATGTCTAAATAATAAAATGCATTTATTAGAAAAAAATTTAAAAAATTAAAATGAGCAAAATAAATCTTAAGTTAACTAACTAGCGAAAGAAAAAAAGAGTGAAAGATCAGCACAGATACTTCTCAAAAAACATAAAATGTCTTTTTTATCTATAAAATGTATATAAAAATGCTCAATAACACGAAATAGAGAAATGCAAATCAAAACCACAAAGAATACTCTCGGAGTATTTAAGGCAGGTAAATTGCTTGAGCTCAAGAGTTCAAGACCAGCCTTAGCAAAAGGGAGATTCTATTTCTACTAAAAGGAAAAAAATAGAAAAACTAGCCAGGCGTTGTGGCAGGTGCCTGTAGTCCCAGCTACTTAGGAAGCTGGGGCAAGAGAATTGCTTGAGCCCAGGAGTTTGACATTGCTATGAACTATGATACAATGGCACTCTAGCCTGGGTAAGAGAATTAGACTTTATCTAAAAAC
>CAUYON010036991.1:0-15864 GCA_963573935.1 Arctocebus calabarensis | reverse complement strand
GTAGAGAATATATACAGTTTTATACAGCTTTATGCCTGGCAGGAGAGTGCCATGGCACAGGGGAAGGAGGTCCGGTTTTTAGAGGGTCTCTCCCATGGGTTAGAGTGGGAGGACATCTGAACTCTGCTTGCTTGTTTGTATGGAGGTATGGCGTATACTGTGAGTGGTTCTCTTGGGGGAGGGGACTCCCGTCCGCTTGGTGATGTGCTCTGTACCTTTTATTTGTATCCTTGGGTTCGCAGGTTGCTCCAGCAGGGTTGATGTGCGTTCCTCAACCTTGTCTCTTGGCTCAGCTCCAAACCGTTGGCTTTCTCGCTAAATTTCTGTCCTTTAACTCTCCTTCTGGACAGGAGCGTCTGCAGAAAGCTGGCTACAGACTGCCATCTTGGCTCTTCCTCCAGAATTTCTTGAATCTGAAGTTTGCTTTCTTGGAGTCGCAGCTTGCCTCAGCAGAGGTGTCCTGTAGTTATCATTCTCTCTCAGCTTGGCTTCTGTTGAAGGCTGGCTCCAGTTGGCCATCTTGCCCTTTCCCACCGGAGTCACTCATAAGAGTCGTCACCACAAAAACGTCTCTCTCGTTAATCTTAAATGTGAAAAGGACAATCGTCTTTTTCCAGCTGCTTAACCAGAGCCCACAGAGAAGGAAAGCGGAGTCTGGCTGATGCGGGAGGAATCTCACCGAGTTCCGGTGTTGGTTTGTTACTTTTTTAAAAGTGCCACATGCTATTTAAAAATGTGATTTTTGTGAATTTAGTTTCACTTTTGGAAAGTGACTTGCTGGCGTCTCGGACTGGGGACAGGGTCCTGTAAGACCTATGGAACTGGCAGATATCGACTGAAGAAGAATAAAGTTAAAAATGGTGAGAGTTAAAGAGACCTGACACGCAGAATAGAGTTTTCAAAGGTGGAACATAGGCGGCCACTGCTAGCTTGTGGGGTCCTAGCAGATGACCCTGAGTGTTTGTTCCACTCAGTTTTTATTGAAGGCTATTTTTTCATTTAGCCTAGAGGATAAGCTGAGAAAGGGAATAAAAAGTCAGCAGTTTCTATGAGTAAGCATGTTAATTCTTATTCTATCTGTAATCATTAACTTTAAGAATCTAGGCAGCCTTGAGAAATCTGAAGCCCGAGTCTGGTGAGGGAGCAGCCTCCTGTCTGTGGTCGCACACACAGATTCCTTGGGGGTGGTGAGACCCTTCTAGTTTCTCTCTGGAGCAGATGCAGTGGTGTTGGTTGTCCTCTGAGGAATTGGCGGAAAAGGAAGATTTTCTTCTTATCTCCACCGAAAGCATTTCCCTCCTTGTACAAACCCTCCTGCCAGTATCTCAGGGGTTGAGCTGTTCCCTTGATCTCTGCCCTGGCCATTAAACAAGTCCCCACCATGGTTATTTGCTTCTGTTGATGGGCAGGGGATGGCCTGGTTAATGTTCCTTCCCGGGCCTTGCATAGAGTTCTGTTAGGGCCATTGTTCAGAGCCTTTACCGTTTATGACC
The DNA here is from genome assembly GCA_963573935.1 of Arctocebus calabarensis. Lineage (NCBI taxonomy): Eukaryota > Metazoa > Chordata > Mammalia > Primates > Lorisidae > Arctocebus > Arctocebus calabarensis. Next base: position 14,371 of record CAUYON010036991.1, on the reverse strand, counting down.
TAGCAGGGGTGTTTGCAAGTTGTATCCCCTACAGGTCAAGATTCTAGTAAAAGGGGGAAGTGCTCAGACAAGTAATTTAAACTGCTAGTTTAAAAGTAAGCTAGTTAAACTTTTTATTCCACCTTGCTCAGCTTATTTCTCTGTTTTCTCCTCTTCTGGAGGTGTTTTTCTTGGCAAGAATGGGGTCTTTGGTCTCCATTCTCCCTGCATTAGGTAAAAGAATAAAGGTAAACAATGAAGTTGCTTTAGTGAATTGGATTTAAGAAGACTTTCTTTTTCTCATGTAACATGGCAGGAGTAAAAGGTTTATACCAAACTAAAAATAATCTCTGGTTGACACCTACATTTAACAATAAAATACATTTCTGGGAACTGAAGAGGGGTGTGGAGAGAATACTCAGCCTTTTCAAATTGTCTGTTTCTTTTCTCCAATTTCAAATAGTCCTCTTTCTATGCTCACATTTTTCGTATTAACCCAGGCTTCTTTTAGCTAAGGATGAAGTATACTGTCTTTAGTGACAAAATGTTATAATTTTATGAATTGTTAAATGAAAATATTAGGTTATTAAGTATAAAATGTCTAATTTCCTTAAGTACTAAGTTTAAGGGTAATATCTCTGACATTTTAGTTTAACGCTTTTTGTCTTATGTTTATTATAAAGATATATTCTTGTTCCTTCAAATGCACATTTTGGCTTGTGATATTCTTTCAAACTTTTGTAGAATAATTTTGCGACACCATGGATAAGTCAAAAATTTGTGTTATTTTTGAATATGAGTTACTTTGTGGAACTAACGCATTGCAGACAGCTCGCAATATGAATGGAGTGTTTGGAAAGGATGTGGGGAATGAATGCATAGTATACACTGATGTCTTTAGAAGTTCAGTTTTGGTGATTTTCATCTGGAAAATAAGCCCAGCAGGTATCCTGAGACCAAGGTGGAAAAGAAAGAGCTGTAAGCCACAGTGGAAGTGAATCTATATTGACCTACACTTGAATTAGCAGCAGCAAGGTTTGATGTTACTGTTCCACAATATTATACCATTTAAAACAAATCATTAAGGTAAAGAGACTAGATAGATGGGTTTTACATGAATTAAATGAGCCTCAGACTCTTGCCTTTCTTTGCTGAACAATTACTGTATGGCATTGTTATGTATGATGAAAAATGGATTCATTTTGACAATTGCAAGTGTTCAGCACAATGGTTGGATAAAGATGAAGTGCCAAAACACAGTCCCAAACCAAACATTTATCAGAACAAAACAAAACAATGGTGTCTGTTTGGTAGTCTGGCACTGGTAATATCCACTACAGCTTTATGAATACTGGTCAGTGGATTATAGCGATTTCTTCTGCAACTAACTGGACAAAACAATGAGGACATTTGTAATTAAGCATCCAAGATTGGTCAAGGTAGACCAGTCCTCTTGAAAGACAACACTTGATCACATGTCCCACAAATAATGCTTCTCAAACTGCAGAAGCCGCACTTGGAAACTCTGTCCTCCACCATATTGAGCAGACAGTGCACCAACTGACTACCACTTTCTCCAGGTTTGGATGATTTCTTGCAAGGAAAAATGTTAAATTCTCAACAAGCTGTGAAAAAAGCCTTTCATGATGTCCTTGCCGCTTGCTCTCCTGGCTTCTTCACTGCTGCCGTGTACAACTTACTGTGAAGATGGCAGAACTGTGTCAATGGTTTAGGCACACACTTGGATTAATTGCACTGCTTATTTGAGATATAATAAACTAAACTTTTGATTCAAAATTGGACATTTCAGATTCAATGACCTAATTAAAGTTTGAAAACCACTAAAATAGATGGTGTTCTGATTTTAGAAGATAGAAAAAACTGCATATATAATATATAATATTTGACTTTTTTTTAAATTGTTGGGGATTCATTGACGGTATAAAGAACCAGGTTATGTTACTTGCATTTGTTAGGTAAAATCTCTCTTATAATAGTTTATTTCTTAATTGGTGAAAATCGAACCTATGGAATAAAATTTAAAGTCAAATATACATATATTTACCAAAATATGCTTAAACATTATATAGGATTTATGTGATCAAGAGCATTAAAGTAGTTTTATATTAAAAATATTCAGGTAATTCTACTTAACATTGAATTCTTTATTACTATCTGTTCAACTCTAATTCACAGGGTAGTCAGTGTTAATGTTTTGTGCCTACCATACTGGTTGCTGTATGGAAAACAATCAGTTTGAGGATGTTATATTAAACAAAGTAAAAGCAGTTGATGACTGAAAGCTAGGAGATCGCCAACTTGGAGCTCACATGGAGAAGGAAAACAGAGAGGGTCTTTCTTAAATGTCAAAATAAAATTTTGAACATCCACCAAGTTAAAAAAAAAATTAAATCAATCTGTACAATGATTGAACATTCTACTGCAGTAATTTGTGGTGTAATGATAGTCTTCATGTAAGCTGCTTTTAAGAAACATATCCAAAGTTCTAAAGTATGAGACTTTGAAAATATAAACTCAGGACAAAATATGTGACATGGTGATAGCCTATGTCAGACTTTTAAGGTGATGTTTTGATCAATGAAATTGAAATTGTTTTTAAACTTTAACATTTAGTGGACATGTAACATACAGTTAGTTCTAGGTGAGTCTCAATTGATTTGATTGATATGAATATATAAAGCAGGATACATAAATGATCAACATAATATTCATATTTTTATAACATTTGATTTGACAGTCCCAATACATGTTGGATATTTGTAGGTATATCCTGTAGTATGTGTAAATGCATGTATATATACATACACACATACATTTCTAGTATGATCCTTCAGTTTCTTTCCCAATTTCTACTTGAAGTCAGAAAATATATACAGACATTCAAGGTAATAATTTAAAAAATTTATGATTTAAAAAAAAATAATTATATTCACGTGATAATTTTAAAGTTGATGTGTACCAGTCAGTTAATTGACTGCTTTGTGGGATTCTGTTTAATGCTCAAGGTGCCTTGGTGGAAACTGAGTATGCAAAGAGTTCTTGGACAAAGGGAACACTTTGAATAGTTGTCATTTTGAAATACTTGGAGAATGAGAAAATCATGAATAGCAGCCTCTAGTTTGTGAGTCAAAGTCTGAGTCAAAGTTACAGAAGGAAGGTGACTGTATATTATAAACCATGTTTAAGCTAATATATGTTTAAAAATCCATGCTAGATAATCATAATTGATAAATTAGAAGACTCTATACCTTGGTATCATCAATTATACCTGTGAGTTTATCTTTCTGTTTGTACTTGTTTTATCATATTATTGCAAAATTAATAATATATAGAATAATTGTTTCTTACTGCAGAAATTGTATCAATTTTTTCTTAAAAATCTTAGCCAAAAATTGAATTTCAAGCCAATAATTTATGAAGCTCAATAGTTCTATAAAAGGCAAAGTCAAAAAATGATTTTAACTTTGGTTACTACTAAAGCTGTTCAGTATTCCTGTCCTTGGTAATGGTAAGATTCAAAATAATGGCAACAGCACATCTTTCGTGATATAATATTCATAGTACTATTTTTCTCAGTCATTGGTCATTTCAGTTAAAAATTTACAATGTCATTTCTAAATACATATCTTAGCAAAGATTACTTTCAATTTAAGTTCCTTTATAACAACTGAAGACAAAGATATTGATATCTTAATCACTTTGGAATCCCTACCATTGTGTATTTTAAATAATACATTTGAATTTCAGGCTTAATTATATACACTTGTATTATATTTGATGAAATGTAGATTTAAATGGCACAATCCAAATTATTTCATAAGTTTTATATGTAACAATTTAAATAAATAAATAAGTGCATCTTCTTAGGAACCATGTAGACACAATTAGGAGTCTTCAGTGATGACCAAGTAGTGAGTACAGAATTTCCTAACTAGAAAATATAATAACAAGGTCTGTATAAGTCAATACAATCAAACACAATATTTTTTTCATCTATGTCCATATAACACCATATCTTTAAAATGAAGCTCTTAGGGGAGGTAAGCAATCATTCGAAGCTAATGAAATTCACTAGCATATTGGAACAGTTATATGAGATTGATACAGTTGTTGATATTAATTAAAAAAATAAGAGAAAAAGTAAAAGATGATTATGATAGCTAGCAATGCTAAAGCAAAAAGAGAAAAGAATAAAAAATACAATGACCAAACACATGTCTAAAAGTACACTGTAGACACAATAACAAATATTTCATTCTGGAAACTGGCAAGAAGCAAACACAAAAAATTCCCCATGTAGAACTGTAATGAATAAGCTGAGGTTCCATAAGCCAGACTGGTGGGGTTGACTGCCAGTTCTGTATGATCTTGCACATGTCATAATGTTTCTGTGTTTAGTTTCTTCACATTTGGTATGATAATAATATTTTTCATCAGGTTTTTTTATAAAAATTAGGTGATATTATATGAAAAATCGTGATTGGAAGATAGTGCTTAAGGCTTATAATCATATATTTGTCTTTTGAAAAACTTGAAGAAAAAGAGAACTTTAAAATATGCAAAAGGGAAGCATTGATGATAAAAGCATCTATGAACAGTACAAAGAGGAGCAGGTAGAGATGCGAGCATAAATGAGAAACAATAAAACAAAACAGCAAGAACTTCTCAGGATTAATTAATTAACTATAACAATGAACATGGAAGTTATGGTCAAAGATTATATGTAAGGACAGGAATATAAAATTTCTGTTGACTCTTACAGCATCATTGTCTCATTCAGGGGTTGACTAGCAGTAATATTACATTAATATATGTTAAATAAATTTAAAAAATATAACACAATTATTCCTGATAAACTCACAGTAAAATAGAAACAGAGGAATTCAACTGTGGCACACACATACCCATTTATATACACTAATTCAGACACATGAGTTAATTTAAAAAACCATAGCCATCACATAAATACGGGGGAAAATGTCAGTATCTCTATTTTCATTAACATGGCTATGATATTGGCAATTAATTGAATTAGACAAAAGAAAAATATGGAAAATAAAATCTATAATTGCAGTTATCTGTCTTTCTGTCCATCCGTCCTTTCTGTCTGTCCATCCTTTCATCTGTTCTTAGTCCATCCTTCCATCCATCCATCCATCCATCCACCCACCCATCCATTCCATTATCTATCTTTCCAAAAGAGAGAGAGTAAAGTAGCATTTTTTGCAGAAGATATCATATGACACTTCAAAAATTCAAGAGAATCCACTGGAAACAAGAAAATAAGAAGCAATACTAATCTCAAGAATGGAAAAATAAATCCAATGTACTCAATACTGATATGAAATCAATATATAAACAATCACACCCCACACGAATGATAAACCACGAATATAGTCTGACAAACCCGCTGTCCTCTAGCGAGGTTCTGAGGAGGGGGCGCCGGGATGAAAACACACACACTCACAGGGTAATGGACTCAGTCAGGCTCAGACTTCACTTTATTTTGACAACACTTTATTTTTCTTCCAGACTTTTATACTCGCACAGGTTCATTTACTTCTTGGGAACTACTGTGCTGCTTATCTCTAGTTCTGGCCATCTGGACTTTTAGCACGCTGTTCTGGCTCTTGTCAGTAAAAAGTGGAGGGGAGTCCCCTTCGGCTTCCCACCGTAGTCTAGCAAGGGGGAGGTGTAGAAAGAGGGAGGGAAAACGGTATGGGGGAGGGTGATAGGAGGAGGAAGGGCAGTTTTGGGGATGTCACATCATGTGCACAATCTGCATGTGTACAGCTTGTCACCTGGGTGAAGGGCTCAACTACAACTTGAACTTTACCTTGGAAGTTTGAACAATGTAGCCTAAAAATTTGTATCCTCATATTAATTTGAAGCTAAATTGAAAAGAATAAAAAAGAACCAATAACATCATCCGAGGTGGCTGGTTAAATATACACACTCATATGCTTATACACACACACACACACACACACATATATTCATATATTCAAAGTAACCTATTAAAAGTGTAATGGAGAGATATTTAAATTGTAAAAACAAAAACAAAACAAACAAAAAAATAAGAATAAAGTCTTCCAAAACACTGAGGAAACAGTCTTTGGAATAACAAGATTTCAGGAAAGCTGGACTGCTCTGTGATAACCAAGTCTGAGTAGTCTTTGAAGACAAAGTAACCTATTAAAAGTGTAATGGAGATATATATTTAAATTGAAAAAGCAAAAACGAAACAGACAAAAAAATAAGAATAAAGTCTTCCAAAATACAGAGGAAATAGACTTTTTGGAATAACAAGATTTCAGGAAAGCTGGACTGCTCTGTGATAACCAAGTCTGAGCAGTCTTTGAAGCCACTCAGTCTGGCAACATCAGGAAAAAGAGCCCCCCTCTTCCATATGGTTGTATAAAGGTTATAGAATTTTACATACAATTACAGAAAAACAATTGTGGGGCAAATAATATATTTTGGATAGCTTCCCTGACAGCAGCAATACTTAATATGTTACAGAAAATGTTTATGTGTGTGTATAAATTTGTAACTATTTTATTCACATTGTGCACATTAGGTGAGATCTGGACAATTGCCCACCCCCCCACCTCCCCCTTGCTAGACTATATTTGTGTCTTATCATTTTTGTAGGTATGTAGTTGTTTATATATTTGTTTCATAACAGTATTGAGTACATTGGATTTTTTTTTTCCATTCTTGAGATACTTTATTAAGAAGAATGTGTTTCAGCTCCATCTGGGTAAACATAAAAGATGTGTACTATTTTTAAGAAATTTTTATTGCTATTTCTTTGAGACCTTGGGAAGATATAAATGTGTGTTCATTTTCTCAGCACCACCTTTAAACTTAATATTACTTGCGGATGATCTGGTATGAAGAATAGTTTTCCAGTTTGCTTATTAGATGCAAATTAAATTGAAAAAATACGTTAGTATCGTTTCTGTTGCTCATTTCTGTTTTAATTAATCATACGCATTTTACCTGACAGAATTATTTTCAAAAACCTTAATTAAAGAAACAACCAGTGTTCTGTTCACATGTTCTGTTGTTTTTGTTTATTTTTCAAAAAAGGTAAACAAAAGTGGGTCCAAGGAAACATGTTGGTTCTTAAGTAGCTGTCATCACCTTGACCTGTAAGTTACCTCGGCTGCTGTGCCTTGAAGGGTATGCCTGCTTCTTTTTTATCTCCATAATGGGCTTTGCACATAATCTGTAGTTTTCTGTAGAGATGTCCGTCTTCTTACATAAGAGTATAATTTAAAATTAAGTTTATGGGAAAAGGAGGGCAGGTTTCTAGAACTTACAACAAGGATATTAAAGTCCATAGAAAGTATATGGATTTTCAGTTATTTCTAGAAAATTAAATACAAATGGTAGGCTGTGTTTTCACATTGAACAAAGTATAAAGACTCATGAATCGGTCATAGCGATCTTGAGTCATAAATAAATGAATTCACCTACTTCATATGCTTTTGGTCATGTAAATTTTTCATTTTTAAGAGTAAAGTTAAATATTATTCATAATTTGGCTTGTTTTGTGTACCTTTTGTGGGAGAAAATCACAAGGTTTGCAAGGTTCATATTTTATTTTCTAGCCTATTATACACATTCTTTTATGTAAGCCTGTTTTAAATGATCCTTTCAAAGGATAAAAGCTTTTCAGATTATTTCTGTGTGAAAGACATTTAAAAGCTATACTTTATGCACATAGTATTTTAATCATGATTGCCAAGGATTTTGGAGATTTAAAGCATCTACTGTTTTTATTTTTTTTTTATTGTATATTTCCTTTTCCCTGTAAAGCATGTGAAATTGCAGGAGGTAGAATATTCAATTTTCACTATGAATTATTTATATTTATTGCTCAGAATTAACATTGGTTTAAATGCTTAACATTTTTCTATAGTGTTTCTTAGATTTTCTCATGCAACTCATAAAGTTACACAATTCTTAGCTGGTTACAAAACTTGATGTTTAGCAGCTATAAACTATCACAGGAAACAAACCCAGACCTTGTCAATAAATAATTACTAATCTTCTAGCATCATATAACGTACAGCTTCATATAGTTTTACATATTGTGTGATCATATCTACTTTTGGGGGGAGATCGTGGGAGCAAATGAATCCAATTAATCTCTTTGAAGTAGTTTCGCTTCAAGAAATCCATTATCTCTCCAAAACATAATTGTTTATAGTGTCTTCTTATTTTTTAAAAAAAATTTGAAGCGTAGATATAATGTGTCCTTCAGGAAAATTTAATTCTGTGTTTCATAATTATACCAGCATGTATAATTGATATGTAAATAAAATTTATTTACAAAGATATTGCTGTACCTTAAAATATCACCACCTTTACTTAATTTTGTATTTAAATAGTGAAATACCATCATTATTCAAAATGTGAATCAGAGCTTACATATACTGAAAATAAGTATGGTAGAACCTCCGTAGTTGACCATTTCCCTACATTGGCCACCTCCTTAAGTTGACCTGATTTTCATTGATAGACATGCACCACATATATGTATCAGTACTGTAGGCCTAGTTCCTTATGTTGACCACGTTTGTGTGTTGACCAATTTGTTACAGTACCTTTGGTGGTCAATTTACAGAAGTTCCACTATGATCTCCAATTCTCTTAAGACTAGCAATTAGCCAAAGGGAAAACAAAATTATGAAAGAGATTCATGTAAAAGCATCATGGCAACCAAAATACTGTTGTTTTTATTTTCAACATTATGTTTGGAAATACTTTGGTGCCACAAGAGGTCTCAAAGTAGTTCAACCTGTTTTTAATGTGGATGAACAAATTTGGTTAATAGCATCATAAACTGAAACTAGTGTTAGGATCAGGGTCATATCACATGTCAAATGATAATAAGAATTTTCTTGCTAATAATTATTTGACAGGAGCCATGTGAGAAACTGCCCTTAGACAACTGCATGTGTCAGTCCACCGTAAAAAAATGTGAGTGGCCTAGAAAAACGTGAATGTGACCGGAATTAATTTAGGACCTCAATAAATAAACTATTTATCCTCCAACATGTATCCAAAAGACAATATGAAAATAAATTACAAAAATCAATCTGATCGTATTCATATATTACCCATACATGTGGGTCTGTGAAAGCTAACATTTTGTTCCACTACTTGTCAATAGCCGTTTGGAACTCTTTGGATATGCTTGTAATCTTTAATTGCCATCTACGTTTATAAGATTACAAAGGACTAGATGATTTAGTTTCTGTAATTGGGAGCTGAAAATCTTCCTAGGAATAAAAGAAATAAAAAATTAGACTAAAGTAAAAACTTAACAATCTGAAGTTTATATAACGCATAATTCTGTGGTGTAGACTGGATAATTTGTTCAATAAAAGCCTGAAAATGGAGTAACTCACTTTGAATAGAGCAATAAGAGAAAGTTAAAAATTTGGGTAGCAATGAAATAGTGGCTTATGGGCTAAGGCAGCAATATTGTGGGAAGGATAATATGAGTGTGTATGGAAGGGGAAATGGCTCAGTGATATTGGAGCATGCTGTGGATGTTTAATAGGTCATTTTTAAAAGCTAGATTGAGCTAATTTTTTTTAAGTTTTTGAATGTTGTGTCGAAGCCTTAGAATCACTGTTTTATTTTCTTACAAGCTATTACAATTTTTTTTTCAAAAGAGAAGTGATATGATCAATCTAATGCTTAAATGACAATCTGATGGTAGTATGTGGAGTATACCAAAGAAATGAAAGAAGAAAGGAGAGGCAAACTATTGCATTACCCAAAGCTTGATGCTTTTAAAAGTTTATACTGACACATAATAATTGCACATATTTATGGGGTACATAGTGATGATGCAATACATACAATATATAGTGCTCAATCTTCTGGGTTCAAGCGGTTCACTTGGCTCAGCCTCCCTCCTGAGTAGTTGGGACTACAGGTGTCCACTACAATGCCTAGCTAACTTTTCTGTTTTTAGTAGAGATGAGTTCTCGCTAATTAATCAAAATAATTAGCATATTCATCTTCTCAAACATTTATCATTTCTTTGTGTTAGCAGCATTTAACTTCTTCTTTTCAGCTGTTTGAAACTATATAATCTATTTAACTATCCAGAGGTGCTATGGAATACTAGAATTTATTCCTCCTGGCCAGCTGTAATTTTCTCCCAAATTTTAAGTCATACTACTATTTATGCACCCAAATAGTCATCTGTGCATTCAGCAAAGATGTGTTGAGAGTCAACTGATTTTTAGGTATTGTGCTCATACAGGTATCTTGTTCTTAATTCACCCTTAGTTTGCTGAGTGTATATGTGTGTTGTTGGGTGGTACGTAGTGAAAGAGTAATAGACATATAATTATGTAGATTATAATATATTACTCTAAGTGACATGACAAAAGTTATTTTGGGGCACAAAGACCTATAATCACCATGATTAGGAAGGATTTTCCAGAAATGATGCTTGATTAACAACAACAAGAACAAAAACCACACTGGTTGACAAGAATATTCGAATGAGTGGGATTAGTGTGTGTAAAATATAGTACTGGAGACCACTGGACACTTGCCAAAATAAAGGTGGTGAAATATAGTTGAAACAAATGAATATTCAGTGAAATAGCAAGTCTTGCCACTTGGAAATAGTTGTCCTCTTTGAAAGAATAATTAATCAGTACTTGCTCTGTATGTTCTTCTACCAAAAATGTAACTTCATGCTGTGTGAAATAACTCCTGGTTATAGTCCTAGATACTTGGGAGGCTGAGGAAGGAGGATCCCTTGGGCCCAGGAGTTGAATCCATCCTGGAGAAAAGAAAAACCCTATCTTATAAAAAAAAAAAAAGATAAAGAAGGAGGAGGAGGGGGAGGAAGGGAGGAAGAGAGGGGAAAAGAAAAAATAAAGAACAATGAAATGGAGGATAATCTAATGCCTGATTAACTGTTGATCTGATGAACGTGTTTGGTACCAATTCCTATATTATCAAACCCTGTTAATTCACCCATGAAGCTTTCATCTAGCCTCTTTTAGAAATAAAATATCTATAATCATCCCATGTTCAGAGCCAAACTGTCAAGAATTGTAAAGCATCTAATAATTTTCCTTACTTGCAAACTAACAAGTTAGTTTCTCACAATTTTGTGGATGTTGCTAGAAGCTACGGGATTCTTGGGTCAGACAGAAAGGACTATATTACAACCATAGCGGTATCTAGAATATCATTATTTTCTTTGACAGTTCAGAACCTTTATTCCCACAGGGACATGCAAAAGGGGTGTTTATACATGCTGTGTGTTGCATTACAGGAGAAAATCCATGAACTTATAAACTGAAATATTTGGCAGTGTGTAGTAAACATGATTTCCCTTTGTTTCAAAGGGAAATAAAACATGTTCCTTCCTTCCCTTTGTTTCAAAGGGAAATAAAACTTCCTCCCTCTTTTCTTCCTTCCTTCTACCTTTTCTCCCTCCCTTCCTCCTTCCCTCCCTCCCTGCTTCCCTCCCTCCTCCTTCCTCTTCCTCTGTTGCCCAGGGTAGAGTGCAGTAGTGTCATAGTACACAGAAATGTCAAACTCCTGGGCTTAAGTGATCCTCTTGCATCAGCCTCCCAAATAACTGGGACTACAGGCACCACCACAATGTCTGACTATTTTTTTTTTTTATTTTTAGTAGAGACAGGGGTCTCGGTCTTGCTTAGGCAGGTCTCAAACTCCTGAAGTCAAAGGATCCACCTGTCTCAGACTCCCATACTACTAGGATTACAGGTGTGAGCCACCGTGCCTGGCCTTCAATGCTCTTTAATAGGGAGAAATTGGAAAGTTGGTAGCAGATGGAGTGCTGACTAGTATGCATAAAGAGATATGCTTGAACAGTGCTGGAGTTGTTGCAAATGGTCTTCTGTTTTTGGAGGAGTGGAATTCCCTCAATGGCCAAATGCAACTGTTAAGATTTTTGGCAAGATTTGCAGTGGAGCAAGGGATCTAAAGTGATCTTGTGGGTGAGGCCCTTTGTGAAAATTCTAATTCTAGGTACTCTTTTTGTTGCTGTAACTTATGAATATATAGTAGAAAATTGATTTGTTCATTATTGCCTCAGGCAATAATTGCCTGAGAAAAATCTACCAATTAGAAACAGTATTTAGAATATTACCCTTGGGTCCCTTACACCTCAATAAATCTTTCATGCTATGATCACTGTTACAGATTATTTTGTCAATTGGACTCTCTAGTAAAGGAAGTAAACTCCTCCTTATAGGTACTTCTTGGGGGTTTGGACTTGTTGCTTGTTATGTGATTACCAGGAACTCCTTCAGAAAAATGGCTATTAGATTGCTATGTGGCTTTTGTCAAAACTCAATGCCTGACTCTTGAAGGCCTTTTGATTCTCTAGCCTCAACTCAATGACTGACTAAATGGCAAGGATCCAATAAGTCTTACTTGCCAAACGGAAATGTTATATTCAAGAACGTAGCTGGCCTGGCCCCAGAGGCAGCTCAGCTTTATATAAAAAAGTGGTAATTACCTCTTTGAAGGAAACTTTATGCTCCATCTCTACCAGCTGATGCACATCTGCTAACTGAATGGGGCCTTGGTTCACAAAGTTTCTCTTGGATGCCTGGGCCTGAATTAGTGATGATTAGGCTTAGTTGAAACCCAATAATGTCTGCGGGGCTGCTGAAGCTATAGAAACTCTGCACCACCTATGCAAAATCAAAAATACACATCGTTACTTTGCTAAGTAGGCAGAACTCAAGTCTGCTGTCTGTAGCTCTGGCCAGTAACTTTTTTTTTTTTTTTGATACAGCCTCAAGCTGTCACCCTGGATAGAGTACTGTAGCATCACAGCTCACAGCAACCTCCAATTCCTGGGCTCAAGCAAGTCTCTTGCCTCTGCCTCCCAAGTAGCTGGGACTACAGACGCCCACCACAACGCCCGGCCATGTTTTAGTTGCAGCCGTCATTGTTGTTTGGTGGGCCCGGGCTGGATTTGAACCCGCTAGCTCAGGTGTACATGGCTGGCACCTTAGCCCATTGAGCCACAGATGCCAAGCCTGGCCAGTAACTTTTTTGATGAGGAATGTTAGATTTTCATTGACCCTTTAGCAGTTGCAAATGGCCTAAACTGATCTACCATTTGGTAAATGAAAAATTCATAAATTAAAGATAGCTTTTCTGGGGCCATGAAGAGCAAAACAAGTTGCAGCTACCGATCAAGCCATCTGGGTCACTCAGGTAGCTATCTGCAGTAAGGACCTCTTTTCTGATAAGACCAACTGCAATCAAGCTGCATTTCTGGATCCATCATTGTACTAGACATGGTAACACAGCTACCATTATGGACGAGGCACACAGGAAGGGCCCTTAGTGTCTTATGAAGAGGCTACCACCGCATGCAAAGACCTGTGACTCCTGCCCAAGTTGATATGCTCTTCTTGTATGGTGCAGAGGGTCCTGCTACACAAGGCTTTGCCTCTGTTCATTCTTGGCACTTTGCATTGGACCGTTGTCCTCCTTTTAGGCTGTTGGTGATACCTCACTGTTGGTGACATTTTTTTTTCAGATTGCAATGCTGTTCCAGTTCAATCAGCTGAATTTGGTCATGCAACTAATTGGCTCTTGCAACTAATTGTCATGTAATTTGCTTTCCAGACTGTGGAGGAATGAACATCATGCTTGCAAGGACAGTCACTGGTTCTTAACACATCAAAGGAAATGCTGAGAGTAAGACATTCTCCTGGCAAGCTTAGAGATACCTTGTAACTGGGAGGCAAGCCCCCAAGTAATTCAGTGTTCCAGAATGAGATAAGATGGGGCCCTCAATAGTAAGCAGGTGTTAAACTTTAAATATTTTTTTAAATAATTTTATTGAATCATAATTATGTACATTGGTGCAATCACAGGGCACGATTCATATACATTCAGAAATATTTTGATCTTACTGTTACAGATAGCCTTCATGGCATTTCCTTGATGACTATATAAAGACATTAATACTCTACCTTTAATAAGTTGCGCCAGTACCCTGCTAAGATGCACCGTAGGTGTGTTCCCACTAATTGTCCTCCCTCTACCCATCCTCCCTCTACCCATCCTTCCCTCACCCCTCCCCTCCCTTTCCCCTTTCCCTGTATTCCTGTGCTATAATTGGGTTTTAGCCTTCATATGAAAGCTATAAATTAGCTGAGTACATTGGATACTTTTTCTTCCATTCTTGAGATACTTTGCTAAGAAGAATATGTTCCTTTTGGAAAGATATTTGGAGAATACTTAGAGATCTAAAAATAGATCTGCCATTCGATCCTATAATTCCTTTATTGGGTATATATCCTGAAGACCAAAAATCACATCATAA
>CAUYON010036989.1:0-14849 GCA_963573935.1 Arctocebus calabarensis | reverse complement strand
TGGCCCATGCCTAAAATCCCAGCACTCTAAGAGCCCAAGGCAGGTGGATTTCTTGAGCTCAGGCATTCAAGACCAGTCTAGGCAAGAGTGAGACCATCTCTACTAAAAAAGAAAGAAAAGAGTAGTGTTGTTGGTGGGACTGCAGAGTAACACAACCTTATTGTAAGGAAGAATAGAGACTCCTCGAAGAACTCAAATTAGACCTCCCATTTGATCCTGCAATCCCATTACTAGTCATCTACCCAGAAGAAAAGACATTTTATATAAGGAAATTTGCACTAGACTGCTTTTCACAGCTTCATTTAAAATCCATAAAATATGGAAATGACATAAATGCCCACCAATCCAGGAATGGATTAACAAGCTGTGTTATATGTATACCATAGAATACTATTCAGCCACTAAAAAAAGATGGGGACTTTACATCTTTTGTATTAACCTGGATTGAGTTGGAACATATTCTTCTTAGTAAAGTATCACAAGAATGGAGAAGCGGGAATCCAATGTACCCTATTCTAATATGAAACCAGTAGATAATCTAATGCATACCTACATAAAAGAAAAACTAAATCAATTCAAGGTGAGGGCAGGAGAAAGAGAGAGTGGAAAGAGGGGAAGAAAGAAGTGGATGGGAGGTCATGGTGTATGGTACACCTCTTGGGGTCAGGACACAATTATAAGAGGGACTTTACCAACAAATGCAATCAGTATAACCTAATTCTTTGTACCCTCAACAATAAAAACAAGATGTACAAAACAATAAAACAAAAGGCACAAAAAACAATTAGCTGGATGTGGTGGTGGGTGCCTATAGTCTCAGCTACTCAGGAGGCTGAGGCAAGAGGATCACTTGGGCCCAGGAGTTTGAGGTTGCTGTGAGCTATGACAAAAGGGACTTTAGCCAAGGTGACAGAGTAGGATTCTTTCTCAAAGAAAAAAAGAAAGAAAGAAAAACATCTTAAAGTATATTAAAGCAATAATCAATATGTTCATATAAGTTACATATATGCTTATATGTAAGTGAAATAAATGATAGCAATTATATAACACAGGGGTGTAGTAATTAGAATCATTAGAACCAAAATAAGATATGATAGGTATTTTAGAATTTTCAAACTGGGGATCTAAAACAATCATAAATAATATGTTAAGGCCCATAGTGAATAAAGAAGATAATATGCAAGACCAAATGAACAATGTAAGCAGAGACATGAAAATCCCAAGGAAGAATTTATAAAAAATGGTAGAAATCAAAAACAGAGTAAGAAAACTTGAGACTGTTTTGACAGTTTATTGGCAGACTAGAGCTGGCTGAGAAAAGAATCTCTGAGCTTGAAGATATTTCAATAGAAATTTCCAAAATGAAAAAGGAAAGAGAAATAAATTCTGAAAAAAAAATACTAGAATATCCAATATCTGTGACAACTACAAAAGGCATAACATACTTGTAATAGGAAGATAAGGATGAAAAGGGAAAGAAATAGAAAAATGCTCAATGCAATAATGACTGAGAATTTCTGAAATCAATGTTGGACACTACACCACAGATCCAAGAAGCTCAGAGAACACTAGGCAGAATAAATTCAAAAATAAAATAAAACAAAGTCAAACAAAACTACACATTAGCATATCATATTCAAATGAAGAAAATCAAAGGCAAAAGAAAAAAAAACTTAACAAAAGGAAGAAGAAAAAATATTTGACCCATAGAGGAGTAAAGTTAAGAACTACATCTGAATTCCCTTCAGAAACCAGACTGGCAAAACAAGAGTGGAGTAAAATATTTCAAACATTGAGAATGAAAAACAAAATCAATCTGTAATTCCATACCTTGAAAAATTATCCTTCAACAGTGAAGAAGAAATAAAGATTTTCTCAGACAAATAAACATTAAAGAAATTTGTACCCAGTAGACCTTCCTTGCCAAAATGTTAGAAAAAGTCAATCAGAAGGAAGGAAAATGATGTCAGAAACTCATCTCCACATAAAGAAAGGAAGAGCCCTGCAGAAGTAATAAATGAGGTATAATAAAAACTCTTTCTTAATTGATCTAACAAACAACACTTTGTTCAAAAAATAGCAACAATCAACATGTTCATATATGTTATACATATGCTTATATGTAAGTGAAATGAATGACACATGAATGACAGGGGTGTAGGAATTAGAAATATTTGCTTACTAAGCAGGACTTGCACTACCTGTGTGCAGTATCGTTATTTGAAAATAGACTCAGATTACTTGTAAATGCATATTGCAAACTTTAGAGGAAACACTAAAAAAAGAAGTATAACAAATACACATAAAAAAAGAAAATGGAATCATATACAATGCTCAGTTAAAGTCACAACAGGCCTAACAAGAGTGGAAAACAAATATGAAGGAACAAAGAATAAGGGCAAAGAATAGAAATAGCAACAAATCCAGTAGATAGGAATCCTACTATATCAATAATTATTTTAAACTTCAATAGTCTATGTGCACCAATAAAAAGACAGAGTTTCGGAGGAAATGAAAAAAGTATGACCTATTATCCTAGCAATTCAGAAGGCTAAAGCAGGCTGAAGTTGAGCCTGGGAGTTTGAGGCTGTGGATAACCATTTCATTCCAGTATAGGAACCTACCACACACAAAAAATTTACCTACCTTTAGGTTGTCTAAGAGAAATTCACTTTAAATATAAAGGCTCATATAGATTAAAAGTTAAAGAATGAAGAAAGATGTAAGAGACATCAGATAGAACACAACTGAGATCAACAAAAATATCACAGATTGAATAGCATGAGTGTTTGTTTGCCCCCAAATTTGTATTTTGTAAGTCCTAAACCTAGTGTGGCTGTATTGGGAGATGGGGTCTCCAGGGAACTCATTAAGGTTAAGTGAGGTCATAACAGATCTGATAGGATTAGTATCCTCATAAGAAGTGATGCTGAGAGCTTATTCCTGCTCTGTCCTCATACAGGGAAAGGCCATGGGAAGGCACAGGAGGAGGTCAGCATCATCTGCAAACCAGGAAGACATCCCTCATCAGAAACTGAATTTGCCAGCTCCTTATCATGAAATTCTAGCCCCCCGAACTGTGAGGAAACAAATATCTGTCACTTTAGCCACCAAGCTTGCGGGATTTTATTATGGCAGCCCAAGCAGACTAATATGGGCATAAAGAAGAACATTAAATAATGATCATTAGGTGACTTCTCCAAGAAGACACAACAATCAGTGGGTCTGCACCAAACAACAAAGCATCAAAATATGTGAGGCAAAAACTAATACAACTGGAGGACAAATAGATGACCTCATTATTGTAGTTGGATATTTCCTACCCATCTGTCAGAAAGGGACAAAACACGCAGGCAGAAAATTAATAAGGATATGACTGAACTCAACAACACTGTCAATTAACTAGACACAATGAACATCTATAGACTTCGTTCAGCAAAAGCAGAATGCATATTTCTCTAATACCCACACAGAAAACTTAGAAGTACAATAGTCTGGGTCTTAAAACACATCTTATCACATTTAAAAGAGTAGAAATCATTCACTATCTTCCCTTAAACCACAGTGGAATTAAACTAGAAACAAGTAACAGAGATGACCAGAAAATCCCAAAATATTTGGCAATTTAACAACACACTTTTAAGTAAACAAGGGTCAAGGAAGAAATTTCAAGAGAAAATTCAAGAATTCTTTGAATTAAATGAAAATGAAAATGCAAGTCACCAAAATGTTTGAAATATGGTGAAAGCAGTGCTTACAGAGAGCTAAAATCAATAATCTAAGCTTCCATCATAGAAGCTTAGAAAAATAAGAGTAAATTAAATACAAAACAAGTAGAATAAAAGAAAAAATAAATATCAGACAGGGATAAATGAAATAGAAAACAGGAAATTAATAGAGAAAAGTCAATAAAACCAAAAGCTGGTTCTTTGAACGCTGATTCAATAAAATCTATAAGTCTCTAGCCAGGCTAACCAAGCAGAGAGAACAAACAAATAATTCATATCAAAAATGAAAAAAAGAGACATTAACATAGATCCCATGAACACTAAAAGGATAAAAAAAAAGTGAATAACTGTGAACCCACAAATTTTATAACCTAGATGAAATAAAACAATTCCTTGAAAGACACAATCTGCCAAAACTTACACAAGCAGAAATAAACCTACTGACTAGTCCTTTATCAAAATTGAATACATAATTAATAATCTTCTAAAGCACAAAGTGCCAACCTAGCTGCATTCACTGGTGTTGTCTACAAACATTTCATTAAGAGAAAAAGTTATCCATAATCTTTTTTTCAGAAGATAAAAGCAGAAAGAATACTTTCTAACTCATTCTATAAGGCCAGCATTTCCCTCATACCAAAACCAGATAACGATGTTATAAAAAAAGAAAACTATAGAACAATAGTTTTCATAACATATTTTGATGACTTTAAGACTTAGTATAAAGCTACTGTAATCAAATAGTGTGGATTTGACAAAAGAAGAGACATACAACAGAACTCAGAGCTTAGAAATATAACCACATTAATATAGCCAACAAAATATTAGCAAATCAAATCCAACAAAGTATGAATAGAATTATATACCACAACTAAATGGGGTTTATCCTAGGTGTGAAAGTCTGTTTCAACATTCAAAAATCAATTAATGTAATTATCAATAGATATAGAAAATGCATTTGATAAAGCCCAACACCTATTTATGATAAAACTCTCAGCAAAATAGCAATAGTAGAAACTTTTTCAATGTGATAAATAATATTTATAAAATAACTACAGCTAACATCCTACTCAATGGTGATAAATTAATAGCTTTCCTTCTAAGATCAAGTATGTTCCCTCTCACCTCTACTTTTCAACATTGTACCAGAAATCTTACCTAATGAAATAGAAAAGAGAAAGAAAATAAAAGGAATAGAGATTGGGGGAAAAAAAAAAACTATCTTTGTTCACAGATGATGATTCTATGTAGAAAATCCAAAAGAATTAATGAAAAACCTCCTGAAACTAACAAGTAATTGTAGCAGTATTGCAGGATACAAGAGCAACTAACAAATGTATTTTGAAATTAAAAACATAATATAATTTACCTTAGCTCTTCCTCAAAATGAAATACTTAGATATAAATCTTTTAAAAATGTGCAAAACAAATAAATATGTGGAAAAATACAACACTCTGATGAAAGAAATCAAAGAAAAGCTAAAAAAAATTGAGAAATATTTCATGTTCAAAAGTTGGAAGACTCACTATCAACAATATGTCAGATCATCCCAACTTTGTCTATAGATTCAATAAAATCCCAGTCCAAATCCCAGTAGGTTATTTTGTAAATTCAAGAAACTGACTCTAAAGTTTGTATGGGGAGGCAAAAGACACAAAATAGCCAATGTCACACTGAAGGAGAACAAAACTGAAGGATTTACACTGCCTGACTTCATCACTTACTATAAAACTACTATAATCAAAGAGTGTAGAACTGACAAAAGAATAGACATAGGGGAATTCTGGGAAGATGGCTGACTAGTAGCAATCCTCAGCAAAGGCTTTTGACCAGAGGAAGAAAAACTGGACAGAATCAGACTCTATGAAGTCAAAAGTGGGAAACTGAGTCAAGAAAGAAGTTCAGCAAGCTGTGACTCCAAGGAAGAGTATTCAAGCAAACAAATTTCAGGTACAAAGCCTATAGACTAGAGGATAGGAGACCCCTCCTCCAAGCAGGAGGCCCACCACAAGCTCTTTGTGAACAAGCATGTAACAAAAGACCTCTCATTTTAACTCACTGGAGAGAGCTGGTAAACATCGGGTCTCTTTCTACAGGGAGGTCCCACTTATGAACCTAGACACGACACCACTAGGCATAAAATTGAGCAAATATTTTTCCCCACAATTTCAAACTCCCAATCCACCCTTCCCCCCTCTCAGGGCAGAGCACAGTTCTGCCCCACATAGAGCGCAGAGTGTTTGATCTTTTCCTGAGAGCATAGTGTGGATCTGGGCATAGTGTGGATTTCCGAACATCAGGACAGAATCTTTGACTACTGGGGAAGAGGGCATGGGAATAAAGGGACATTTGATGAGAGTAGGACCAGTCCTCTGGTTATGACTTTGCCTGGCTAGTGACAGTGTTGACCCTTAGTTCAGGCTGTGTCTGGTGGGAGGGAGTGCAGAACCCCTGGCTCTGATAGCACCCAAAAGCGAGAGAGTGGTTGCCTGGTGTGGGCTAAGTTTGGAGGGCAGGGCTGGTCCCAATCTGAAGGAAATGGACCAATACCTGGAAGCACGCCACCTTCCTAGACTCAATCAGAAACAAGTAGAAATCTTGAATAGACCTATATCAACCACTGAAATGGCATCAACTATATGAAATCACGCAAAAAAAAAAAAAAGTCTGGGACTAGATGGCTTCACATTCAAATTCTATCAAACTTTTCAAGAGAAACTAGGACCTGTATTATACAACCTTTTACAAAGCATAGAAAAAGAAGGAATACTTCCTAACACATTCTATGAA
This sequence comes from Arctocebus calabarensis, assembly GCA_963573935.1. Taxonomy (NCBI): domain Eukaryota; kingdom Metazoa; phylum Chordata; class Mammalia; order Primates; family Lorisidae; genus Arctocebus; species Arctocebus calabarensis. Next base: position 8,330 of record CAUYON010036989.1, on the reverse strand, counting down.
GCAAATATCACCCTGATCTTCAAACCAGGAAAGGATCCAACCAAGAAAGAAAATTATAAACCAATACCATTAATGAATATTGATCCAAAAATATTCAATAAGATCTTAGCAAACAGAATTCAACAACACATCAAAAAAATTATATACCATGATCAAGTTGGTTTTATTGCAGGGTTACAGAGTTGGTTCAACATATGCACATCTATAAATATAACACATCACATCAATAAAATAAAATAGAAAGACTATATGATTCTCTCAATTGATGCAGAAAAAGCTTTTGATAATATCCAGCATCCTTTCATGATCAGAACACTTAAGAAAATAGGCATAAAAGGGATATTTCTTAAACCGATAAAGGCCTTCTACAGCAAATCCACAGCCAATATCATATTGAATGGTGTAAAATTGAAAATATTTCCACTCAGATCAGGAACCAGGTAAGGTTGCCCATTGTCTTCACTGCTATTCAACACAGCAATGGAAGTCTTAGCTGCAGCAATCAGTCAGGAGAAGGTAATCAAGGGTATCCAGATAGGGTCTGAGGAAGTCAAACTCTAACTCTTCACTGATGATATGGTCCTAGACCTGGAAAATCCCAGGGACTCAACTACAAAGCTCTCAGAAGTGATCAAGGAATACAGCAGCATCTCAGGATACAAAATCAAAACTTCGAAACCAGTAGCTTTTATATATGCAAACAATAGTCAAGCCGAAAATATAGTCAGGAAGTCAAAAATTCCTTTTACAGTAGTGCCAAAGAAGATGAACTATCTGGGAATTTACCTAACAAAGGAAGTGGAAGATCTCTATAAAGAGAATTATGAATTTCTGAGAAAAGAAATAGCTGAAGATGTAAAAAAAATGGAAAAACATACCATGCTTATGGCTGGGAAGACTCAACATTGTTAAAATGTCCATATTACCCAAAGCAATCCGTAGATTTAATGCAATCCTTAATAAAGCACCATTGTCATACTTTAAAGAGCTTAAAAATAAGTGCTTCATTTTATATGGAATCATAAAAAAACCTTGAATAGCCAATACATTACTCAGAAATAAAAACAAATCAGGAGGTATCATGTTACCCGACTTCAGGCTATATGATAAATCTATAGTGATCAAAACAGCATGGGTACTGGTACAAAAACAGAGAGGTAGATGTATGGAACAGAATAGAGAACCAAGAGATGAACCCAGCTACTCATCGTCATTTGATCTTTGATAAGCCTATCTTTCCCCTATTCAAAGTAAAAACAAAATGAAATAAAATAAACTTTAATAATATAAAAGAACAGACATAGAGATCAAGGGAACAACAGGGAAGGCCAGAAAATAATCACATTAAAACAGCGGACTGATCTTTGACAGAAGAGTGAAGGAATATAATGGAAGAAATATAGCCTTTCCAATAAGTAGTGCTTAAACAACTTGATTTCCACGTGCAGAAAAAAAAGTTAAACACAAACCTACACCCTTCACAACACGTGCTGGCTCACACCTGTAATCCTAGCACTCTGGGAGGCCAAGGAGGGTGGACTGTTTGAGCTCAGGAGTTCAAGACCAGCCTGAGCAAGAGTAAGGCTCTGTCACTAAAATTAGCTGGGCATTGTGGTGAGCGCCTGTAGTCCCAGCTACTTGGAAGGCTGAGGCAAGAGGATCACTTGGGCCCAGGAGTTTGAGGTTGTTGTGAGCTATGACGCCACAGCACTCTACCCAGGGTGACGGAGTGAGACTCTGTCTCAAAAAAAAAAAAAAAAAAGAAAGAAAGAAAGAAAAAGAAAAAAATGAGTTATAAGATCCAAATGTAGAACTAAAACTATGAAATTCTCAGAAGGTAATATAGGAAAAAAAGATCCTGGCCATGGCAAAGATGTTTTAAGATACAACACCAAAGACACACATGGTTCATGAAAGAAATAATTGATAAAGTAGTGTTCATTAAAAATGAAAACTGCAGTTCTGCAAAAGACATGGTGGTGATAATGAGAAGACAACTGACAGATGGGGAAGAAATACTTGTCAAATTCACTTCTGAAAAAAGAGTGTTATCCAAAGCATACCAAAACCCCCCAAAATCCTACTTAAAAATAGGCAAAAGACTTGAACAGACACCTTACCAAAAATATTTTCATATGGAAAGATATAATAAACACAAGAAAAGAGGCTCCACAGTGTAAGTCATTAGGGGAAAACAAACTCAAATTACAAGATACCACTCCATGCCTAGTAAAATGGCCCAAATCCAGAACACTGACAACAAACACCAAATGCTGGTGAGACGTGGAACAACAGAAGCTCTTGGCTGGCAGGAATGCAAAACAGTGCAGCATTTTCACATAGCTAAACATGGTCTAATATTACCCAGTAATTTATCCCCTTGGCATTTACCCAAATGAGTTGAAAACTGTATATTCATACAAAAACCTGCTCATGAGTGTTTACAGCAGCTATGTTTTTAATTGCCAAAACTTAGGAAGATGTCCCTCAGCCAATGAATGGACAAATAACCTGTGGTACATTCGGACAATGGAATGTTGTTCAGAGTTAAGGAGAAAAAAAGCCATGGAAAGACACAGAAGAAACTCCAATGCTTCAAGACACTAAAGGAAACAAGGCAATCTGAAAGGCTCTATGCTGTCCAGTGATAAGCACATGACACTCTAGGAAAGTCAAAGCTAAAAAGAGAGGAAAAGAATCGATGGTGGTCGGGGGTTGAGGGTAGGGAGGCGTGAGCACAGGGTAGTGGATAGCTGTCATCACGCATTTGTCCACACCCCCACAAGGCCCAGCACCAAGAGCGCTAATGAGAAGCACAGACTCGGTGTGATAACGATGGCTCAGTGTGGGATCATGGAGGAGGATATTGTGCCTGTGTGAGGGCAGGGCAGAGGGTATATTAGAAATCTCTGTACCTTCTGCTCAAGTTTTCTGTGAACATAATACTGCTGTAAAAATAATCTATTAAAAAATAAAAGGCCTGAAGTCTGTTCCTGCAGTAAGAAAAATATATTTTTTTAAGTGTCTGTCATGACATCCCTGGTACCTGGCAGGAAGCTTTAATCAGATAAAATAGCAAAGAAAACATGAAAGTTAGAGAGTAGCTATCAATCATGTAACTTTTCAGGGTAAGATAGGTGCCAGAATACCTTTGTCTTTCTCTTAGCACAGTATTCTCTGCCTTGTTGATTCATTAGAAAAAAGTATTTGGAAATGATCTTTTTTTCTCTTTTAAAAGGAAACCTTGGGTAGAAACACTTAAACAAGTTTCTAGACTTTCTTTTATTGCAACTATTCTTAGGATCTCTGATAGGCACTGAGAATTCCCAGAAAGTGTTTAAAATACATTATTTCCCGTCTCATTTGACCAATGATCTCTTTCTATCACGGAGCATCCAGCATTGTCTCACAAGTCAACAGTGTTCAGAGCAAAGTAGCTTTAAAAAGCTGACTGAGAATTACCATCTGTTAACATGCAGACAGACAGCAGGAGTTGGCTTTTGTGTACTCGGTGGTACAATTCCAAAGCGTTCTCTCATTAGAAGTAAGTAGGACAGTATCATTATTAGGAAAAAAATGACTCCTTAGAAATAAGAGACAGAAGAACTTGTTATAGTGATATCATCAATAGAGGAAGAAGCAACCTCTCATCTAATCCCTGCTTTTGTTCAAATCTCAGCCTCAACACATAAATCAATGAGTGATTATAATCTATAAGGAAGATAAAATAAAAAATATCTGCTATCTATTCAAACTCTTGGGAAAATGTAGACTTTATCAGAATGAATTTGCGAAAATACTGGAAGATGTGGAACTTTTCCCCAACTTAAGTTTCTAAGGAGAACCTGCTAGTTTCCCGTAACAGATGTTTTCTTAGGAAGAGAAACCAATCTGGGGGTGGGACAGCTAAAAATTTCAATTAAACAGAAAGCAACTTAAGGTTGTGCACAGTGTGTATTTACAAAGACAGACAAGAGTTGGTTTAACACAAAACAAATCTTCACCCGTCAGGCCAGGCCCAACACAACCTTTTAAAGACAGCAGCAAGACTCGTGGGCAGGAGCAGAGCTGAACACAAGAGGTGTCTGCATTGAGTTGAATAATGTCCTCTCAAAAATAGTACCTGCTGATTGTGTTAGAGAATATCTGGTGTGCATTTTTAGATACCCGCAGCACTGAATTCCCACTACTAAAGAAGCTGGCAAGACCTGCTTCCCACTAAACCTCATGACATGGGGGGAAAAAATAGTATCTACCCAGAATCTGTGAATGTGACTTTATTTGGAAATAGGATCTTTGAAGATGTGATTGAATTAAGATGAGGCCATAATGGAGTAGGGAGGACACTAAGTCAAATGTGACTGATGTCCCTGTGACAAGAGGGAACTCATACACACCGCAGAGAAGGGAATCTGGGCGAAGACTGCAATGCTGTGTTCCCCAGAATGCCAAGTTCGCCGGCATCCCCTGGAAGCCAAGAGCGGCAGGAAGCAGACTCTCCCTCAGCACCCCACGAGGATCCTCACCTACCTTGATTTAGGAGCCCTGGCCTGCAGAATCCTGAAGAAATCAACTTCTGTTGCTGACATCGCCCAGTTTTGGGTACTTTGTTAAAACAATCCCAGAAACCAATAACTTCTGAAACAGAGTTTTAGAAAAATATTCAAGTTTACTTGTATTTTCTTTTTAATTACCTTTAAAACTTTAAGAAATCCTGGCTAAGTGTGCTCAGTTACAGTCATGTTCAGTTGTGGTAATGGACATCAAAACCCACCCCACCTCCATCCCCCAATGCCAGTTTGCCTCAGGAGAAGCCCAGTGCCCCCTTAACTGGAATTTCAAAGAGGCCTTTTGAGTGTGTGTGGCCTGAGGCTCTCATCTCCCTGAAGGTGGGAGGGCTGAGCTTGTTTGGGAACTAAACTTGGACAAAGGAGCTCCCCCTTAACTGGCAGCATAGAAGATATAGAAGATGAACTTTCTTTTCTTTCTTTTTTTTTTTTTTTGGCAACAGAGTCTCACTCTGTCACACTGGGTGGAGTGCCATATTGTCATAGCTCACAGCAACCTCAAACTCTTAGGTTCAAGTAATTCTCTTGACTCAACCTCCCAAGCCACCTGCCACAATGCCGGGCTAGAATTTCCTTAATTTTATGCTACTTTCTGGCTAGTTTTGGCAAGAGGCACTATATTGTTGTTTGTTTGTTTGTTTTTGTTTGCTTTTATTTCCTTTAACTTACACTGTTGGCCAAATCATGATTTGACCAGCCAGGACATCCAGTAGCAATGACTTTCTAATTGCTGAGATTAACAGTGAAGAGATGAAACATTTACAAGCTGGGGCTCTGTGGTTCCTCGTAGCACACAGGACAGTGCCCTCACTTCACAGGAGGAACTGGAGGTGGAATGGGTTTCATGATGACACAACTCAGGGATCTTCTTCCATCAGAAAGAGCTCCAACACATTTTCAAGGAAACCGTGGACAGAGATATCTATGAATCAGGATGCAGTTTCAAAACACTTGTTTTGTGTTTTGTTCAGTCTGAAAACATGTGGCACCATAGTCAGAGGAACTCGAACTCCCCAAAGTCAAATTCACAAATATCCTACGTATCTTTGGAGAATTTTACTTGTGAAACAATGCTTCTGGGGAAAGAGAAAGATTTCACATTTACAGTAGAAAGTAGTATAATTACTCCTTACATAATCACATCCCAATAGAAATGTCATTTAATAGTAAATGATATTTATTATTTATATTATGAAATAAATGATATTTATTAAATAAATGTCATTTACTATTACATCATAGGGCATTAAGCTTTGTGGAGAGATGCTACATTTCCTTGAGGTGTTTTTTGACATAAATTTATTGTGGGAGAGAGAATTTTTCATAGTAATTTTTAGACATTTTGCATCTCTTATAGACTATAGACAAAAGAAGAAAGGGAAGAGAAGAAGAAAGAAAGAAAATCAATCAGTAAATAGAAAGTATTAGAGACAGGGTGCACGGTGGCTCATGCCTGTAGTTCTAGCACTCTGGGAGGCCAAGGAGAGTGGATTGATTGAGCTCAGGAGTTTGAGATCAGCATGAATAAGAGAAAGATACTATCTTTAACAAAACAAAAAAATGGAAAGTACTAGGAACAAAATACTGGTAGTATGAGAAGAGAATATGAAACTCAAGTGTCAGAAACAGCTGACATTTTTCTAGGAAACCACAAAGAGAAAACCACTTGCTCTTTCAACTACCAAAAGAAGGCTGGATCGAAGGAAAACATGACCAGATTTTTTTAAGTAAAATTTTTAAATTCTCTATTTAGAAATCAGTACAGTAATGTTAACCAATGAGATAGAAAATAATTTAAGAAGCCAATCAATAATAATAAAGACTAATGATGTAAGTTAGAAAAGAGTGCGTAGAAAGAAAAGAAATTTAAGGAGGAAGATTTTTGGATTTGTTTTTCTCTCTTTAATTCAGGAGATTGTGTGTGTGTGACATGTGATTGATGCAAAGCAGTGACCTCACGGGCATGCATCCAGGGGTAGCTCAACAGCATGTTACTGGGAGACTATAGCACGGGGGAGAAATCCTTGACCTTGGATGAGAGGGCCAAGTGGAAACTGGAGAAAAACCTACAGCAATGAGAACATCATTGATACTGGATATCCTGGGCTGGTCAAATAATGACTTGGCCAGCAGTTTAAGTTAAGAGAAAATAAAAGCATACAAAAAACAAACAAAGGAAAAAGCAACAACCTAGTTCCTCCTGGATGTTAGCCAGAAGATAGCATAAAAATTTCCAGTTGCTTCTCCACTTCCATGCATCTCTGAGATTACCCTGGGGTCTTGAATTAAACCCCAAACATCCCATTTGAACTTGTTACCGCCAGTGTGCACCGGGGGAAATTAAGTATTCTACCTCCACCTGAAATGTTTCTGGGATTATCAAAGATCTTGACTCCAAGACACCTCTGCAAAACAGTGGTCATGGTTCATTTGGGCTGCCCCTACAAAATACATAGACTGTATTACAAACAATAGAAATTTATTTCTCCCAGTTCTGGAGGTCTGAAAGTTTGAGATCAAGGCATTGGTAGATTCATTGTCAGGAAAGCCCATGCCTTCTGGGTCACCTGTGTCCTCACATGGTGAAATGGATGTGGGAGCCCCCTGAGGCCTCTTTTATTTGGGTACTAATCTCATTCATGAGAGTTCTACCCTGATGAGCCAGTGTCCTGAGTATCTCAAAGTCCCTGTAACATGCCTAATATATCTCAACATAGAAATCTGACATTTGCATGTTTCTCTTCTACCTTTGTCTCCCTCTGCCCCTGAATTTCTTGACCTAGAAATTGTAGATTTGGAATTTTTCCTCCTCTACCTCACTTTTTTTTTTTAATTGTTGGGGATTCATTGAGGGCACAAGAAACCAGGTTACCCTGATTGCATTTATTAGGTAAAGTCCCTCTTACAATCGTGTTTTGCCTCCAAAAGGTGTGGCACACACCAAAACCCCATCCCCCTCACTCCTTTCCTCTCTCTGCTCTTCCTTTCTTCATCCCTCTCTTATTCTTTCTCTCTCTGTTCTCCTCTTCCTCACCCCCTCTATGTCATTAATTGTAATTAATTGTCCTCATATCAAAATTGAGTACATGGGATTCATGCTTCTCCATTCTTGGGATGCTTTACTAAGAATAATGTGCTCCACTTCCATCCAGATTAATACAAAGGCTGTAAAGTCTCCTTTTTTTTTTTTTAATTAAATCGCAGCTGCGTACATTAGTGCAATCAAGGGGTACAATGTGCTGGTTTCATATACAATCTGAAATGTTTTCATCAAACTGTTTAACATAGCCTTCATGGCATTTTCTTCTTTTTTTTTCCCCCAGTGGTAAAACAGAATTTATTTATAGAAAAGAATACAGAAAACACTAAAGCTCCTGGTAGAGAGAGAGAACTCAAGTGGGGAGAGAAAATCTCTCTCTGTTTCTCTCCCGGTCTTTCCTCGTCTCCACCTTTAGGCTTTTAGTCTTGGGGTATATATAGGTGTATGGGTGCCTTGGCCAGGAAACGAATGAACAAAGTCCCTTCAGCCGAGGGCAAGGTGAATGAATGTATCAATGAACAAACACAGTCCCTTCAGCCGGGGCAAAGTGAATGAATGTATCTGTGAATGGATACAGTCCATTCATGGAATTGATTCCTGCATACATCATTCCATACATACATTATTCCTATACCTAGGTCAAATTCACATGAAATTGACCTAGGTATAGGAAAATGGGGTTCCACATTTAGTCCTAAGTGTAAAGTGAAGGAGACACCAAG